>JAXUIC010000147.1:0-61051 GCA_035136125.1 Quercus rubra
AAATTTTGGCGCTTATTAAAATTTCCAGTTTATATTCAGTGAAACAGATATTTGTTAGATATATTGGTATTGTTGCAGTTGTTTTACAATCTCTGTTTTAAATTGTTAAAAGAAAAAATTTGGCGCTTATTAGAATTCCCAGTTTATATTAGTAATTTGATGCCATTCATGGTCGGAGATTTCTCGTCTTTCTGTTTTTTGTTAGGTTAACTTATGGGGCAATTAAGTAATCTTAGGCCAACATGAAAAGTTCGGTTTAATGGTGTATATCAAAACCTTGTATGCCAGTACTGTTTCCATCTATTTCAAATTCAAATGGCAAGTAGTGTCCCATATTTCATCCATGCTTCCTTCTCTCATATTATCTATAGGCCTTTTGGTTTACAGCTTCATAATGTCCCCGCAAGCACAATTAATACCATACCACGGTCAACTCTTCATGAAGGCCTCAATTGGCACTCCACAGTAAGACATCTATGGCGTGCCGATACAGGTAGTAACCTTGTGTGGACACAATGTGTACCTTGTGATGACTGCTTCAATCAAATTTATCCCAAGTTCGATCCTCAAAAGTCCTGCACATACAATGAAATTTCTTGTCATTCAGAAAAATGTCACGAATGGGACCAAGTCCATTGTTCTCCTCAAAATAGTTGCAATTATGTCAGGGATATGTATCTGGTGGATCCCAAGGTGTTCTGGCCAAAGAAAAAGCCAGCATACTTCTACCTCCAGGCAAGCAGTTTCTTTTGACATTGTCCTTGGATGTTTCCACACAAACAGAACCTCATTTACGATGGCCATGAAACAGGAATCATTGGGTTAGGATCAGGGCCTTTGTCCTTTGTTTCACAAATTGGTAGCAAGAGGTTTTCTTACTGCTTGTTGCCATTTGGTACCTGAATCAACTAATCCTAGTATTACAAGCAAGATAAGTTTTGGCAATGGCAGTGGGAAGTTGTGGGTGATGATGTGGTTTCAACACCATTTGTAGATCGAGTATCTGGACATGGGATATTATGTGACAACTAGAAGGAATTAGTGTTGGAGAAACATATGTGCCTTTAACTCTTCAGGTAAGGTTTCTAAGGGCAACATTTTAATCGATTCAGGATCACCGCATTGTCCTGTGCCACCAGATTTTTACGATCGCTTTACAGGTGGAAGTGATGAAGCAGATTTCAATTGATCCCATCAAGAATGACACTTTACTGGGACGCGGCTTTGCTATGGAACTCAAATTACTAATGAAAATGGACCCACTATTGACTGTCCATTTTGAAGGTGCAGATGTGGAGTTAAAACCTATACAAACTTTCAATCGACCGATTAAAAGATTTGAATATTATTGCTTTGGAATTACAAATATTGGAAGTGAAAATAATGAATTTCGGATGGCACAGGAGAGTATATGGCAACTATGTTCAAGCAAATTTTTTGATTGGGGTATGACTTGGAAACAAGGATGGTCGCCTTCAAGCCGACTGATTGCACCAAACTGTAGAGTTTGCGGCCACTTTCCTGTAACCTATACGATCAATATACTCCTACCAACTCATACTTATAAAATATAGCTTATTTATCTTTCTTTTTTTTTTACTTAAAAAAAGGTTTTATTTTCATTGCGATCTAATCATATTTCTAGCAATTTAAAGAAATGTTTTTACTTTTACAATTTGTCTTTCGCAACTGCTAAAAAAGTGTAGAAATTTATTTAGTTGCGCCCACACGGTCTCTCTTCATGATCATTTTTCGATGAAGGGACGGAATGCAATCTAGGAATACCAGCCCGGTTTTAGCTACCACTGGAAAGGGAAGGGTGGTTCTCTTTTACAAATAAATCGCTTCATTTATTTATTTATATTTTAGAAAACTGTCAAGAATTTGTATTAAATCAATGAAGAATTAAAACAAAAATACAAGGAACACTAACTGATCTGAAACAGAAACATCAGAAGAATACTATCCAACCAAATAACACTATCTGCTATTTCTTTAGCTTTGCAAGCTTGGAGATGAGCTATGGTGTTTACCCTTTCCGCGGATAAGAGAGTTTTTATCGTTGAAAGACGCGTCTTAAGTTTGGCCTGCATGGGTATCATGAATAAGATTTCCAAAAGGAGCTAGCAAATATTATTATTCTAGAGAGCATCATCACTCATGTCTATAGATTGGAAACAGGACTTGGGGTTCACGGGGATGAAGTATAAACAAACAAAAAGCAAAAAGCAAAAATAAAAATCTTTTTATTTTTTTATTATATTTTTTTATATCATAGATTCAATAATTAAAATATATTTATATTTTTACAGAAAAATTAATACCGTTCTTTTCTTTTAGTAATGAATCATTATTTTTATTTGAGGGTAAAAATTAATAAATCATTTCTTTTATTTAGTATATATATAGAATAAAAATTCAAACTGATTTTAATATCTCCACACAAAAAAATAAAAAATAAAAAATAAATAAAGAGAAAAAATGTGCTCATAGACGTAGACAAAAAAAATTGTTTTGACGGGGAGGGAAATGGAACAAAGGTCAATGGTTTCATTAAAAAAAATATTAACTTCTTGTGAACACTTTAAAAGTGGCATCTTTTTTTGGAATAGATTGACAAAATTTGTATTAATTGCTATCTTAATGGGTGCAATATGCACTTGTTAAAAGAAAAAGTCCGATAGATGAAATAAAAGTTGTATTTAACTATTTATCATCTTATTTTATATTAATAATCATCTATGAAAGATACTAATTATTTTTGTTAAAAATAGAAATATGCACACAACACTACACTACAAATCTATAATCAACTATATAAAATCTCAAGAATTAACCATTCAAATTTCAAAGGTAAAATATATTATTGATCCCTACCGTTTAGAATATATGTTAATTAGGTCCCAACCTTTATATGTGTCCGTTTAGTCCTTAGGATTTTGTTATTGTAGCAAAATAATCTCCATCTATAAGTGACAGATGGGAAATGATTATGTGACTAACTATGAAATTAAAAAAAAAAAAAAAAAAATCTCTATATCTCTCTCTCTCTCTCTTCCTTTGTTTCTTGGCAAAAAAGTGGCCCCCACCATAAAAACATATTTTCTCCGAGGAAAAAAAGAGCCACTTCTTACATAAAACGCCTAAAATTTGAGAACTGATTGAACATTTTTTTTCCTTACAAGAGATGTTATGAGTACTCGCAAATTTTAACATAGACTTATAAATTGACATGTTACTAATTATAATAAAATTAATTCAAATGTTCATAATTAGATTGTTGAAGTTTATCAATTGCAGTTATTATTACATTGTATTGTGAACATTTTGTTATACCTTTAGTATTTTTCTTTTTCTTTTTGAACAAGGCTTAGAAAATAGGAGACTTATAAAAATTTAACCCAACTGAAACCCCCAAAAATATTTCAAAAAAAAAAAAAAGTTATTTTCTTGGCAACCAAACAAATCAAAATCAGTCACTATAGAATAGACATCAACCACGTTGGGGTTGCTGGATTAGAGTTGATCTCCAGATTTCAAGATATGCTTGAGCCCATGGAACATTAAGGTGGACACGTTTTGTACCGGAAGGTCAGAGTTGGTCGTCAAATCTTTGCCTACCACAGCTCTTTTTTGTTTGGGTTGAATTTAAAATTTTCCGTTGGTGGCATTTTTCCAAGGAAACAGTGATGTGAGGGGAGAGACCCTTTTGCCTTTTTTTCATTTTCGATGGCTTCTCCAATATCAATGGTTGATTTGTGGTTTACAGTTTATACTGGTGTTTCGGGTTTTTTTTTTTTTTTTTTTTTCTTTTCAATTGAAATAGTCTGGTGAAAGTTTTTTATGTTGGAATGGTGCAATCATGTTTCTGGGGTCAGTTTTTTATTTATAAATTGCAAATTTTATGATATTTGGAACTTGGAAGTGTTTTGATAGAAAAGAAAAGAAAAGAAAGGAAAATGAGGGGAAGTGATTTTTGAAAATAAAAAATATTCAGCAAACGTGGGAATCTTTTTATAATTTTTATTTCATGTGGTAGTGGACGTGTAATTTGATTTGATGTGGCATAAAAATCATTTTCATATTTGATAGTCAATTATATAAGCATTTTTCATTCACCACTTAATTAATAAAAAATATCATTTTGATTCAATAAATTGACACATTTAAAATGTCAGCCTTGTCAGGTACCAAATTGACATACGATGTAAAAGATCAAGAACCATATATGTAATTTACTCAAGTTTCAAATCATCTCAACATTACTTTTAAAAAAGTCACTAGTGAACAAGCACAAGTGCAGAACTACTAATTATTTGTCTATTTTGTATCATGTCGGTAAGAAGCATTCACCTTTATATAATTCATATATACATATGTCATAAAAAAATACCCGCTCATTACTCACATTCACCTAGCATTTATTAAGAGAAAAGGGAGTATCATCTCATCATTTAGCAAACAGAAGAGTTAAAGTAGAGAAAGATTTAAGAGGGCCTTACAGAGAGAATAATAGAAAGAGAGGTCGTGCCTTTGCGTGCGCACACATACACTGAGAGAGAGAGAACTGGTTGCTAAGTGCGCACACATACACTTAGATTTGGTGACTAGAGCCTAGAACGATATTGTGCAACTTGCCTCTAATGGGTCTCATTGCCTAAGTTGGTTATTCGGTCCTCCTCGTAGGCCCCAAGTGTCTCTACTCAATCTCTTGGTTAGTTTTTTTTTTTGGTAAATGTAATGGAATGGTTTTGGAAATCTATTGTGTGAGAATAATAAACTACACAGACAAACAAGGCTTATCCCAAAACAATAGAATCAAAAGAACGGAGGCTATTACCAATATCAAAAGAACCAAAAAGATTACAAGTTAAAGACCACTTTGCCAAAAAATTAGAAGCCACTTTAAACAAGCTAGGCAACCTACAGATAGAAACCTTAGGAGACAATGCTAAGAGAACCTAAGGGTCAGCACAAACAGGTTTGATTCTCCAAGCACTGGGGGGGGGGGGGGGGATTTGCACAATGTTGGGAGTCTGATTTTATGATAACCGCCTCAAACTCCAAGTTGGTTGCTAGGGATAGAGTCCATTTAATAGCTTTAACTTCTGCCTAACGAGGGATGATGATATTCACTTTCTTAGAACAAGCAAAACCTATCTCCCTTCTCCAGTATTTGGCGACAAATGTGATGGAAGAATAGCAAGTGTCCATAGCAATGAAGGACTTGGTTTTTTATTTTATTTTATTTTATTTTGAAGTCTTTTTAAACCGACTTAATATTTGTTGGATAGATAAAAATACCAATTATGTTGATGCCCTAGTATGCCTAAATGCACATGAGGGAAAAAAAAGAAAAAGAAAAAAGTAGAAGGTGACTAGTGGAAACTAAACCAAGAGGCCATTAAATGGACTTAATCTAATGCATTAATGTGACATTTTGTCAAACACATTGTGTACATTACAAGGAGTTAATTTTGTACTAGAGAGTAGGGAAGATATATTTTGATACCAATCAATATTGGTGTATCATTTCGGAATTACCATTATATATAAACTAAACATGTTTTTTTTTTTTTTTTCAGAGGAATATATAAATTAAACTAAATGTTTTGAAAAATGCTAAAGATACTATAAATTTTATAAAATAACATATTATAAATTGATGTGATAATAATTGTGATTGGTAAATGGCAATAACATGATAGATAATAAATAAATATAAATAAATAAAAATTTGACTGGTGACATTAATTTCTAAAGGTTAGATTAAGTTTTGAAATTTGTCGTATCTTTAGATCATTTATATATTTTTTGCTCTAACTATCCTAATATTAATACCAACATTTTTTTAACATTATTTTATTCCCATCCACTTATTCTCTCTACCTTTTTTCGTTTTATCTTTTTATTTTTTCCTTCTTTTAAACTCCTCTACATGTTCCCACTTTAAAATCTTGTCTCATGTTGTTTTTGTGTCATCACGTGCAACCAATATTGAAAAAACAAAGAAATAAAGCGATGTGGACCATGTGGTCACATAGAGAGAAACAGATCTGAGACAGAGAAGAAATGAAGAAATTGAAGATGGGGGAGCAAACAAAGAAAAAAAAAGCAATGTGAAGCAAAGAGAACACAAAAGAATAGGAAAATACTTCTTCCAATACATTTTCATCTATTATTAGATATGGGTCAGTAATTTTTTGCCAACCGCGGACTAGGATTGTTTCTGCAACTTGAGGGGTCAAAGGAAATTGAGTAGTTGGAGTGAGCGAGGTTAGACCAAGTTTGAGAGAAAGAGGAGAGATTGTATTGCACTGAGGATATATAAGTTGTAACAGAAAGTGAGAAAGGGGAGGCTACCAGTTTTGAACAGAGACAATAAGATTTGAGAGAGGAAGAAAAAGTGTTGTGGAACATCTAAAAATAAGCATTAATTGGTATCGTTGAAAATTTTGATATACAATCGGTTTTGGTGAAGGTGGAAATTAAATCTCAGATCTCTTATTCAACTATCAAATACTTTATCAATTGAGCTAACTGGAATCTACAATATTAAAAAAAATTGTAATAGAAGCTTTAGTAAAAGTTTAAATTCAAATAATGTTTTGGGAATGCCTATAGATTAATTTGCATCCCTATTATATATTTAGAAAATCTTGTCTTCGTCTTAAAAAGAAATGTTGTTCCTTATAAATCGCAAAGCCAAACAAAAATTAATTCCTATTTTCATTTAAAAAAGGCACATTTGCCATGCAACACTGTGGGGCCTAGCTAAACAAATTTATTCATAAATAAGTTTTTTGGTTAGAAAAATTAAATAGGGATTGATGACCTATTCTTCAAAGAAACAAGAGATATGTTACGATATTATTGCACTCTTTATGTTATTTGTTTTAATTTTTGTTAAAAGGAGAAAATTTTGGTGGATAAGAAATTTTACAGTAATTGTTATAGCTGGAAAAAAGAAGAAGTAATCGTTATAGGTTTGGTTATATCGTGTTTATAAAAGCCTTTAGTAACCATTATTGTGTCAAACTGTGACTCCCTCCCAAAGCCTGAAATTCAATGGCAAGCAGTGTCCGATTTCATCCATGTTTCCTTTTTGCCTCTATTCTCTTATATTATGTTATAGGCCTTTCGGCAACAGCTCATAATGTCCCCTAAGCACGGTTAAAACCATACAAGGGTCAGCATCTCATGAAGGTCTCAATTGGCACTCCACCTATAGACATCTATGGCCTTACCGATACAGGTATTAGCCTTGTGTGGACACGATGTCCTTGTGATGTTTGCTACAATCAGATTCATCCCAAGTTCGATCCTAAAAAGTCCTGCACATACAATGAAATTTCTTGTCAATCAGAACAATGTCATTTACTATTGGACGAAGCCACTTGTTCTCCACAAAAGATTTGCAATTTCAATACTGGATATGCAAGTGGTTTATCCGAAGGTGTTCTAGCAAAAGAAAAAGTTACCATCGCCTCTACCTCAGGGCAAGCAGTTTCCTTTGACATTGCTTTTGGATGTGCACACAACGATTCCTTCTATTTCGATGCAATGGGAATCATTGGATTAGGACCAGGGCCTTCGTCCTTTGTTTCACAAATTGGTAGCAAGAGGTTTTCTTACTGCTTGTTACCATATGGTACTAATCCTAGTATTACAAGCAAGATAAGTTTTGGGAATGGCAATGAGTTTGTGGGTGATGGTTTGGTTTCAACACCTTTAATAGTCACAAAAAATTTACCTTCCTATTATTATGTGACACTTGAAGGAATTGGTGTTGGAGACACGTATGTGCCCTTTAACTCTTCAAGTAAGGTATCTAAGGGCAACATGTTTATCGACTCAGGAACACCACAATTTGGTTTGCCACTAGATTTTTACGATCGCTTAGTGGTGGAAGTGAAGAAGCAGATTTCAATTGATACCATTAAGGATGACTCTCTTTTGGGAACACGGATTTGCTATAGAACTGAAATTACTAATGAAAATGGACTAATATTGACTGTCCGTTTTGAAGGTGCAGATGTGGAGTTAAAGCCTATACAAACTTTCAATCGACCACTTAAAGAATATGAATATTATTGCTTTGGAATTACAAGTACTGCAAATTCTGATTTGGCAAGTTAGGATGGCTTAGGAATATATGGAAACTATTTTCAAGCAAATTTTTTGATTGGGTATGACTTGGAAACAATGATGGTCTCCTTCAAGCCGATTGATTGCACCAAACAATAGAGTTTGACACTTTCATGAAATTTTTACGATCAAAGAAAGATATATACCTATTTATACTTTATATATATAGCTGAATTATCTTAAAAAAAAAGAAAAAAAAGATTACTTTCATTGCGATCTAATCACATTTCCAGCAATTTAAAGAAATGTTTTTACTCTCTCTTTGTCTTTTGCGGAAAATTCTTAGGTAGTCTCGGAGTATAGTAAAATTGTGCTCCCTCCTCTCACATTCATGATGGACCCCACCATGAATTTAATAAATAGATTCCACCATAAATGTGAGAGGAGGGAGCAGTATTCTCCGTACTCTGGAACTACCTAAGAATTACTCGTCTTTCACAACTACTTCGCTTCATTTATTTATTGAGAAATTAGCAAAACTTTGTATTAATCAAATAAAAAAGGAAATAGATTATAAATTACAACTGATCTGAAAAAGTAAAGTCAGGAAGAAAACTACCAAACTAAATAACAATAATATCGGCTATTTCTTTAGCTTTTTGAGCTAAGAGAACTGTGGTGTTACCCTTTTAACGGACATGAGAAAGTTTGTATCGCTGGAAAGATGCGTCTTAATTCTTAAGCTTGCAAATGAGGCTTAAGATTTTTTTTTTTTTTTTTTTTTTGAGAATCAATGAGGCTTAAGAATTTGTTCTAAGGAATTGTTCTGACTTAAATGAGATAGCTTAATAAGGTATTATTATTTTATCAAATAATTAGAAACACTTGATAAGTTAGGCCAGTGTTCATTCTCAAAAAAACGTTAGGCCAGTGTTAATTTTTTTTTTTTAGAGAAACAGGCCAGTGTTAATTAGAAATAACCAAGTTAGGCCTTTCCTTCTTTCGTTAGTTCCTATGATTTCTTTCATAAACAGTCAAGTCAGATAGACACAACATTATTCAATTTAGCTGAAACTAATTTACTAAACTAAACAAAATTCGAAATTCAAGCCAATACACAGTAGAATACCACATACACTACATTAAGCTGTCGAACAATTTGTTCTAGATCTGCGCATGCAACCCATTGGCTTCAAGCATCCCTCTGAAGCTTATCGTACTATTTTAATTTTTTTTTTCAATTCCATCTTTCTTTTTTTTTTCACTTTTGGTTGGGAGATTTAGTCTTTTTGAAAAACAGATAAAATCATATTTCTCTACCTGTTCCCTCTCTTGTGAGTTTGTGTGAGTGTTAGTTTCTCAGCAAGAAAAAAAAAATTGATGTTAAATTAATCATAATTTTAAATCATTTTTATTGTCATTTTCATGCAATCTTATAAGAGAATAAATTAAATAAGGACAGGGTGTAAACCCCTTGATTTATACCAACTAATAAGGACATGCAACATCAGCCTTTTACTTAAGACTCACTATAAAATCAATACATTTTAATACACCTAAAAACATCTTTAAAAAAAAAAAAAAAAAAAAAAAAAAAACCTATTTCATGTTTTCAAACCAATGTTAAAAAGAGTCCCTAAAATCTCATCTCCCTTCTCAATCTCCCACCACAAACCTTGTCGAACTGAGAGACACCATTGAAGAGGCTGATATCATTGAGAGTTTTGCACAGTGAAAGATTGAAGAGGACCCAACACACACACACACACACACACAAGGCCAAAAACAAGAGCTTGGGCATTGTCAAACACAAAGTTAAGTGTTGGTAACCCAAAAAAGGAAAAGAAATTCTTTACCAAAATTCAAAAATGTATTTGACAAATTTTTGCTTGAGAGCTCACAAAGTAAGAATGAATAGAATCGAGGAACAAATTGGTCAAAAGCAAGTGCTTCAGCACCGCCACACACAAAGACACAAGGCCAAAAACAAGAGCTTGGACACTGTCAAACACAAAGTTAAGTGTTGGTAACCCAGAAAAGGAAAAGAAATTCTTTACCAAAATTCAAAAATGTATTTGACAAATTTTTGCTTGAGAGCTCACAAAGTAAGAATGAATAGAATCGAGGAACAAATTGGTCAAAAGCAAGTGCTTCAGCACCGCCACACACAAAGCCAAGTGTAGGGGATCCAAAAATATATTTCCTTTTCAAACTCTGGCAGTGTCTCCGGTGGTCGTCGAACTGGCAGGTGGAGGTTTGGTCATCAATGATTCTTCGATTCCTAGGGAAGGAGGATGGGATTTTATTTTATTTTATTAGAGGGTTCTCAATAAGATGATTGATTGTGTGTGGTCAGTCCTATTTTTCAAATCTTGAAAAGTTGTGTAAAGATTATGTGCCATGTTATGGATGAAGGGTGTAAAAAAAAAGATTTTACACACCGTCCTTATTAAATTCGAACTCATTTTATAAATTACATTTGTTTGTGTTTATTTCTAGTATTTGTTTTTCCTCTTTTCCTTTTTTGAAAGTGTTGCGTCAAAATTAATTAATTCAAGAATTAAAACATAACAATTTTTATAATTTACTTTTGACCAATTAATCGATTGCTTTGATTTCATTTATTTTAGCCTTCAAAAAAAAAAATTATAGTATTTTCTTAAGCAATTTAATTTTTAAAAACTCTATGACATCCATATTATTATTAATGTAATTATTATAATATATATCAAGTTACACCTGATATAAGTTTAAACAATATTGCACTACTTAATAATTTTTTATTAAATTAATATTTTGAAAATTCAACAATTGGATTTTGTGTTCTTAATACAAATGCAAAAATTTGTGCTAATCAAATCAAATGCTATATACTATTTAATTTAGAAACTCATATTTTATGTACATTTTTAAAACATAAAAACTTGAAATTGATCATTTTGTAAATAAGAGGAAAAAGAAATAAATATTAAATTTTAATCATTTTGTGGTCCACAAAATGAGAGAGAGAGAGAGATAATTAAGAGCCCTTAGCCTATCCAGTATTTTTCGGTAGGATGGATTATATGTCTCAAGGTATTGTTGATCCCTGGACAAGCTAGGAACATTTTCTGAAGTAGTTAATTAACAACTTAAATACATTGGTACCGAGTAAGTGTATTTATTATTTAAAAAAAGTGCTCATTTTTTAAATGGGAGCATATTGGTTATTTTATTTTTGAAGTCTTTTTAAGCTAACTTAATACTTGTCGGATGGATGTTTCTCAAAAAAAAAAAAAAAAAAATTGTCGGATGGATAAAAATACCAATTACGTTGTGGATGGCCTAATATGCCTAAATGCACATGAGAGGAAAAAAAGAAAAAGTGACTAGTACGTGGAAACTAAACCAAGAGGCAAAAAACATGAAGTTGACTTAATCTAATGCATAAGTGAGACATTTTGTCTGAGACATTGTGTACATTACAAGGAGTTAATTTTGTACCAAAGAGTAAGGAACTATATATTTTGAAACCAATCAACACCGGTCTTCCCATAGTAATTCTATAACTAAATGTTTTGCAAAATGCTAAAGATACTATCCTAATAGTAATACCAACTATTTTTTTTTAACCTTATCTTATTCTCATTCACTTATTCTCTCAACCTTTTTACATTTTCTCTCTTTTTTCCCCCCTCTTTTAAACTTCTATACATGCTCCCACTTTAAAACTTGTCTCATATTGTTGTGTTTGAGTCATCACGTGCAGCCAATATTGAAAAAACAAAGAAGTAGAGAGAAGCGGCCACAGAGAGAGAAACAAATCTAAGACAGAAGAAACGAAGAAATAGAAGACAGAAGAGCAGACAGAGAAATGAGGAAAAAGAAGCAAACGCAAAGCAGAGAAAACACAAAAGAATAAGAAGAGAAGAGACCGGGATAGGAGAATACTTATTCCAATAGATCATCATCTATTATTAGAGATGGGTCAGTAATTTTTTGCCAACTGCGGGCGCTGGATTGGTATTGTTTCTACAACTTGAGGGATTGAAGGAGGCTGTGCATTTAGAGCGAGTGAGGTTCGACCAGGTTTGAGAGAGAGAGGAGAGAATTACAAGTTTTTTTTTTTCTACAGAAACTGACAAGACTTTGTATTAATCAAATGAAAAAGGAAATGGATTACAAGTTACAACTGATCTAAAACAAAAGTATTGAGGAAGAAAACTACCAAACCAAATAACAATATCAGCTATTTCTTTAGCTTTGCACGCGAGCTAGGAGATGAGGCGCTGTGGCTTGGGTATCTTGAATAGGATTTCCAAAAGAAGCTGTCATCATTGTGATAGAATCACCTTCAAAGTGAACAATTCATATAACCCATGTTTTTGGCAAAAGGAGCTGCTTTTCTAGTAGCTAAAGCTTCCAATTCCATTACTGATGCAGGCAATGGTACCCGATGGGATAAAGCCATAAAGCAACTATTTCTTGATCTTAACTATTTCTAGCAATGACACCTCAGACTGTTAAGGCTTTTCTATCAAATTTTTGTTAAATGTTACGGTTGATAGTCTAAAATTTAAAATTTTTTTCTTTAAATATTTTAAATTATAAATTTCTAATTAATGATTAAAAATATTTTCTAGAATTTTTTTATAAAAAAATTAGTGGAAGTTGACAAAGCCTTAATTAAATAAACTTGAAACTTAAAAAAATAAAATGAATTACGGAGAAGTTTAGATAGTGTATTTTGCATTTTTAGCCACACAAAAAAAGCAAAAATACAAATTGCACCCTTAAATTTGACCAAAAATTCATTTAAAATCTCTAACTTTGTTTTCATTCAGTTGAGTTCTTTAAATTTTAAGTTTATTTAATTAAGGCTTTTCAAATAACTTTCTTTAAATATTGCAGTTAAGTGTCAAATTTTAAACTTTCTTTTGTAAATAAGAAGGAAAAATAATATATTTTCAGTACTAAATTTTGATCATTTTGTAGTTAAGAAAACAAAATCAATTAATAATTAAATTGATCTTCTTCTTCTTCTTTCTTTCTTTTTTTTTTTTTTTTTTTTTTTTTTATAGTAGATGGTTTCTTTTCTTAAATTTGGTGAGGTAGGATTGGTTGGCCTTGCAATAACACATCATCAATGAAAAAGTGATAAAGTAATCCTTGATAAGAACAAATAATTTTCTTTTATTTAAAAATCTATTACAATTTGGTTTTGCCACTTGACAAAATCACAACTTTTAAACCCAACTTTGCAATTTGGTGCAGCCACTTAGTGTAACTACAATATGATAAAATAATTATTTATAAGAACAAATAAGTTGTTTTTATCTAAAAATTTGTTGCAATTTGGTGTTGCCACGTGGCACCAACATAATTTCTAAGCTTAACTTTTCAATTTGGTGCAGTAATGCAACCACAACATTTAATCTCAACTTTTATTATATAATATATGATTTTTATTTTTATTTTTGGTTTGGCCTTAGGGAACTATTTTTGTTCATGTCTGTGGAAGAGTTATTGGATGATCATCAAAGAAATCGGTCAAGGAAGTTTGAGTAATTTTAGTACCACATAAAAATGCAGAATATATTATTTTACATGACAAATTATGATTTACTATCTGTCATTGTTACATAGATCTACCACTTTTTCTCCACCACAATTATAGCAAAAGTTGTGGTCATGTGAATGCCGTTAGGTGAAGTGACACTAGACCAATGGTGCTCTTTAAAAAAAAAAAAATTGTCTTCACCAAAAAAGAAAAGAAAAGAACGGACAAGGATTTTCTGCAAGGAAATGCTGCATACAAGGCAAGGTGTCAATTAGTGAGAGTGACAAGTGTCCTAGTTGCACATGACCAGTTAACTCAAATTTGATGACTTAGCAACTACATCAATTCGTTCAAATTTTCTGTCTATTTTACAAGAAAAAAAATTACTTTTTCTATTTTACACATCCATTTTTACAAAACACTCACATCAATTTATCTATTATACACATTTATTTAATAAAATATTCATTCTTTTACATTTTTTATTATTTTCTCACTCGTGGCCTCTCTCTCTCTCTCTCTCACTGCCTCTCTCTCTCTCTCAAACCCAACCACCGTCATCATCACCCAGCCACCATCAAGCCGAAACCCAGATCTCTTAGACCCAAGCTTTGAGATTTTTTCGTTTCTCATTCTCATGGTTGATTGGAGCCGAAACCCAGACCCATTCAAGCAGAAACCCAAGGTTGATCGAAGCGAAGGTTGATTAGACCCATTCAAGCTGAAGTCGATGCCGACGAAGAGGACCAACAACCTAGACCCATTCAAGTAGAAACCCAAGGTTGATCGGAGTGAAGGTTGATCAGACCCATTCAAGCCGAAGTTAATGCCGACAAAGAGGACCAACAACCCAGACCCATTCAAGCAGAAACCAAGGTTGATCGAAGCGAAGGTTAATCAGACTCATTCAAGCCGAAGTCGATGCCGACGAAGAGGACCAACAACCTAGACTCATTCAAGCAGAAACCCAAGGTTGATCGGAGCGAAGGTTGATTAGACCCATTCAAGCCGAAGTCGACGCCAACAAAGAGGACCAACAGAGAGTGATTGAGAAAAGAAGAGGTTGATTAGACCCATTGAAGCAAAGAGTGAATGAAGAGTGAGAGAAAAGGAAAAGAGAAGCAAAGACGAGAGAGAAAAAAATGAGAAAAACAGAGACCAACAGAGACAAGAGAGAGAAAAAATTAATAAAATAATTATAAATGAGCTACAGTAATCGTGTAAATATACACGTTTACTATAGCTAGTAGAAATGTTTACACAATTTTACACATTTTTACACCCACTGATGTGGGTGTTTTTTTTGCTGAAAATGTGTAAAATTTGTACTTTTTTCTATTTTAGAAGACTATACATGGACTGATGTGAATGCTCATGGTGCTAGAATTTTGTTTTAGAACCGTTTGCTCTCTCTCTCTCTAAGTCAGACGTTCTTTATATCTCTTCGACCAAGTTCTCTCTCTCTCATCCTTTGTGCTCAGCCTAGCCACATCCACTCATTCCCTCTCCACCGGCCTCACTCCACCATGTTTCCACCTCTTTTTGCCGCCAAGAACCATCGCTTCAGCACCTTCTTTCCCAGAAATCTCTTTGGTGAAGACAAGTACAACAACTTAGGATTTTTCAAGGTTTGTTACCTAATCGGCTTTCAAATCCCTCTCTCTTATTTATTTATTTATTTATTTTAATTTATAAAATATCCTAAAATCCCCTAATATCATTGAGGGTTTTAGGATTTTATGTGGGTAAATTGTATAGTTTCTTATATTTTAGAGATTTTGTGGTTTGCCTTGCGTATAAAATTTCTCTTTGTTGGGGTGTGGGTGTTGCTTTTGGGGCTTATTGGGTTTGAAAGATTGAGGTGAAGAAGGGTGGGGTTGAAAGGGTGTGATAGATCATGGAGCACACAGACCATTTATTCTAATTACCTTGGTTGTCAATGGCTATCAACAACCATTATTCTTCTTTGAAATTTAGTTGTGTGTAAATATTATATATCTATGTTTGACAGCGATTATATTTTTTCTGAAATCTAGTAAAAAAATGCATGGTACTAATTTTAATGCCACTTTTGTCAACATTGGTTACATTGATTCTTTTTCTTGTGAGATCTTTTGTTGCTAAATTTGTTTTGTATTATGTGGGATAAAAGAAAAATAGACTAAACAATGATATTTTTTTTGTACCTAGCTATAAGTACTATAGCTCTCCTTTATTTGTTGTTGTGGCCCTTATTATTGGTATATAGCTATAGGTTCTGCTGTTTTATTGGTGTCCAAAATAAGCTAATAGTTTGTTAACTTGGGTTCTCTTCTTACTATCTTTGTTATAGTTGATTAGCTTACTCAAAGAACTTGGATATATTGAGAAAATGATTTACATATTTTGACAAAAGCAATTTAGCTTTTGAAGCTTTTGTACATTCACATTAAATTTTGAGTTGTATAATTTTTTCTTGGGGAAACATTGGCATCTTGAATTGGAGCAAAACATTGAATAAATTTGGTAGTGATATTCAATAGAAAATAATGCATTGTGAGAACTCACACTAACTTCTTCTTTTTTTCTTTTTTTGTTTCCGGTCCTTGCTAACCTAGTTCTTTATCTGGTTGAATTTATTTTTGGTAAAAATATCCTTCTTGCTTCTAATATTTTAAATTGTAGTTTATATAAGTCTGCCTTTTTGTTTAAAATTTTTTTTACCCCTAGGTGTGTTTGTTGACAGGTATCATAGAAATTCTTTATTCTTGGTTTATAACTTTGTTTTGTTTAATCTTGTTTTCTTTCACAATTTTTTGCAGATATGTCAAGCCAATACCAGATAAGTAGTACCGATTTTGTGGCACTCCACTTTACAATGAAATATTTAGAGAGGTTAAAGGGTGCCTTCATGAATTTTTTGGAACAAGGTTTTTTTGGGCTGCCACAGTTGCGCCACTTGAGATCATCATAGCATTTGGTCTTGAAACATACATTTTTTCCCTACCTTTTTTGCTAGAATCTTGAAACATACACCTTTTCCCTACAATTTTTGCTAGAACTATGTATTTTGGTGCTAGAATCTTGAAACATATACTTGTATCGAAGTCTATATTTCAATGTAATCCTTGTTGTCGTGGTTTTGTAATTAAAGCATATATTTCAATAGAATTTGTACATTTTTAGATTAAATGCTTTTTTTTTGTTTTGTTTTTTTTTTAATTTTATTTTAATTAATTTTATGTGTTGAGTTTTAAGATTGAAAGATTGCAGTTGTCACTAAAATTGGTTTGTTGTCTACCAATTTTGATGAGGGAAAAAAATACAAATTAAAGATGATAAAGTCTCTTACCATCTTTTTGTTTTTTTATGAAATCAAAACTACCACAATTGGTTTGGAAACATTTCAAAAGATAAACCACAAAATATTTAGAAAAGAATAATTATATTTTATTCCATTTTCTTGGTTTGTACGGTATATAAAGGTTTTTTAATAAATAAATAAGAACACTAATGCAACAAAATTGGACAATACAACAATACAATACATACTCTGCAAAGTCTTTTGCCTTATTACCTAACTTAAACTAGAAAGGAGGTAGCTAGCATATGTCAAATCTGAAACTTAACTAAAATTGGACAATAGCTCCCTTTATAACCTTCAAACAATAAGATCACCACAATGAAGAAAGGTAAAGAAAGGGTTTCAACGCCAATTTCTTTACAGACATATGTGTCTTAATCCTGCCCAACCTCTAAAGAATGATGGTCTCCTCTATTGCATTCTATGAAAAAAAGAAAGGAGAATATAAGTTAGCCAAAGGTCAGATACTTGAATATGTTATAAAGAAAGTAGTTACTAAGCATTACCTTCAAAACTTCTAAGTTTTAACAAAGATTTTGGTAAATAAATTCCCTGCACATCCAAAATCAACAAAAGAAAAAGAGCTAAAAAGAACCAGACACTGCCAAATCCATACATGTTACCCATTTCTTGTTCACACAAAGCAATTGCACCTATTACAAAATAGGTGAAACCAGCAAAAGAACTAAACATGCCTTTAACTTCAAAACCCCCACCATTAACTTATCCCAACTTAAATCATTCGTAGCCCACTAATCTACAACTAATTAATGGCACTGGTAGATTACTTAGCACATTAATTTAGCTCGTGTAAAATATGAGACACATAATGCAATGTGTACTATAGCTTAACTAGATTTATAACTATAGAGCATAAATATCAAACTACAACATTCTATAGCCACAGTTTAAGCAGGTCTTAAGGCATTGAATAGTTTTCAAGTCTTGGCAAAGTTCTCCATATTGTCCATATAACCAAAGGGGGTGGCTAATCTAGTAACACTACTATGCCTTCCAGAAGACCATAACTCTCTAGCAATCAAGCAATGAATTACCAGTGTTAGAAATACTGGAACATTGTATTGTATTTCTTAATGAGAAAATATACATCAATGCCTTATATAGGAGGCATAAGTGTGCGGTACAAGTAAAGTGCAGTACAAGTATAAGTGTGCTATACAAGTAAAGTAATTGGGCCTAAAGGGCCTAAAGCCCATAACAAAATATACATTAACAGCCCCCCTCAAACTCAAGGTGGATGTGAGACCAGCTTGAGGTTGTTAACCAAATCACGAGTGCGTCCCTTAGGAAGTGACTTAGTGAAAATATCTGCAAGTTGATCTTTGGAGGAGACGGAGAAGAGCTTGAGAGCACCATGAACAAGATGATAACGAATAAAATGACAATCAATCTCAATGTGCTTAGTCCGTTCATGGAAGACATCATTATGAGCAATATGAATGGCGCTCTAGTTGTCACAGTAAAGGGGAGTAGCAGAGGATGTGGACACACCTAAATCCTTAAGAAGCCATCGAAGCCAAAGGAGCTCAGATGTGGTATCAGCAAGGGCACAATATTCTGCTTCAGTACTGGAGCGGGCCACAAAGGTTTGTTTCTTACTTCGCCAAGAAATTAAAGAAGAACCAAGGAGAAAGCAATAACCTGTAGTGGACCTGCGATCAGTGGGATCCCCTGCTCAATCAGCATCAGAGAATGCACAGAGTACAAGAGGAGACTGAGCTGAGTAGAAAAGGCCATGGAAGAGAGTGCCTTTCAGGTATCGAAGAATGCGTAGAATAGCAGCATAGTGAGTAGATCGTGGAGCAGACAAATACTGGCTCACCTGATGAACAGCATAGGAGATGTCTAGACGAGTAACTGTGAGATATACTAGGCTGCCAACCAAACGTCTGTAAAGAGAAGGATTAGACAATGGTTTCCCCCCCGAGGGTGTCAAATGCGCATTAAGCTCAACTGGAGTGTCAACCGTCTTGCTGTCAGTGAGTCCAGCTCGAGATAAAAGGTCAGAAGCATACTTAGCTTGAGTAACATAAAGACCATCTGTAGAATGAGTAATTTCAAGACCCAAGAAATAGCTGAGATGTCCAAGATCTTTCATCTCAAACTGATGACTGAGAAAATCCTTGAGTTCTTGAATGCCACTGAGGTCATCACCAGTTATGATCATATCATCCACATACAGAAGAAGCAGAATGGTGCCTTTATCAGTACGACGAAGAAATAAGGCAGAATCATACGGACTAGCAGTGTAACCCAAGCAAAAGATAGTGGAGCTGAACTTGGCAAACCAAGCTCGTGGAGCTTGTTAAGACCATAAAATGCACGTCGAAGATGACAAACCTTGTTTGAGTCAACAGAGAGACCAGGAGGAGGTTGCATGTAGACTTCTTCACTCAACTCCCCATTAAGGAAAGCATTTTTAACATCCATCTGAAAAAGGTCCCATTTACGAGCTGCAGCAACAGCTAAGAGGGCACGAACAGATGAGATACGAGCAACTGGAGCAAAGGTCTCTTCATAATCAATCCCATACTCCTGTGTAAAGCCTTTTGCAACAAGACGGGCCTTATAGCGCTCAATGGACCCATCAGAGCGAGTCTTGATCTTATAGATCCACTTACAACCAACCACAGACTGTCCAGGAGGGAGAGTGACCAGATCCCAAGTATGGTTTTTGGTTAATGCATCAAGTTCCTCTTTCATTGCAATCTGCCATAAATGGTCAGTGGAGGCCTCACGATAGGTTTGAGGCTCGTGAAGTGTAGCAAGGGCAATATAACAATGATAGTCAAGTAGGTGTGTAGGAATGGATCTTACCCGTGTTGAGTGGCGAGGTGGAATGTCTTGAGGAGGATCTTCAGGCGAAGCAGGAGCAGGGGACCCAGGCTCTAAGTGGGGTAGCTCGTCATCAACCTGTTCATCTTCAACCTGTCTAGGAGAAACAGCAAAAGTATCTGGAGAAAGGTGCAAAGGAGGACCAAGAGTATTTGTAGAAGGAATAAGAGACTCATCTGGAAAGATTTCTAAAACAGAGGATGTAGTTAGGGAAGAACGAAAGTGAGAGAGTTCAACAAATAATCGGTGTTCCCAAAAGATAACATTACGAGAAACACGAAGACGATGAGAGACAGGATCATAACACCTATACCCTTTTTGAGTTTCGCCATAACCAAGGAAACAACAAAGTCTAGATCGAGGCTCAAGTTTGTTGTGTTCATGAGGCTGAAGAAGAACGAAACAAGCAGATCTAAAAGATCGAAGGTGATGATAGTCAGGAGATGACCCAAAAAGACGCTCATACGGAGTCTGATTATGGATGACAGGGCTTGGAATACGATTAATCGTATAAACAGCATTAAGAGCAGCTTCACCCCAAAAAGGGGCAGGAACTTTGGCAGAAAGAAGAAGAGCACGAACAGTGTCAAGAATATGACGAAGTTTCCTTTCGGCTCGACCATTTTGCTGAGAGGTACCTGGACAAGTTAGATGATGTACAGTGCCATAGGAATGTAACAGAGCTTGAAACGCATATTGAGTATATTCAAGAGCATTATCAGAACGGAAAGTTTTGATACGTTTGGAGAATTGAGTTTCAACCATTTTTGCAAAGTTGCTATATATTGGTAAAATTTCAGAACGAGATTGCATAGGAAATATCCAACTATAACGAGAATAATCATCAATAAAAACAACAAAATACCGAGATCCACCAATACTAGCAACAGGAGAAGGTCCCCAAACATCAGAATGAATTAACTCAAAATACTATTAGAAATGGATTCACTGTTAGTAAAAGACAAAGCTAGCTGTTTTCCTAACTGACATGAAGTACAATCAAAATTGTCTTTGGACACAGAACCCAACAGACCCCTAGAAGCTAACTGTTGTACCTGAGAAGATGATGCATGACCAAGACGAGAATGCCAAAGTGCAAGAGATGGTAAGGAAGAAACTGCAGCAGCTGCAGCAGCAACAGAAACAGGAGCAACAGGTGGAAGATGAAGATTGTCCACAGGAAACATACGCCCAACTCTAGGGCCGGTCCCAAGCTCTTGTCCCGTCCTCGGATCCTGCACAATACACCCAGAATAGTCAAAAATAAGGCGATAACCTAATTCAGCTAATTGTCCCACAGAGCACAAATTATAGGATAGGTCAGGTACATGAAAGACTTTAGGAACAGAGAGGTTGGAGGTCGAAACAAAACCTAAACTATTTCCATGCATGGTGGAACCATCAGCTATATGAATATTTAGGGGGTGTGGTGCAGGGTCAAGTTTGGAGAATAAGGAGGAGTGAGGTGTCATGTGATTGCAACAGGCAGAATCGAAAAGCCAAGTTTGAGACTTACCGAGTAGAACAGAGAGAGCAGTGGAAAGAGATGCATTACCAGCCATACGAACAGCCTGAGCTATGATCTCCTGTAGTTCAGTGGGGGAGAGGTTGATAGTGGATCCAGAAGACTGGGACTCAGCTGAAATGGAAGCCATTGGTGGAGTAGGCTCAGTATTAGCAACAGCAGCAGTAGATTTGCTACGACGATAGCAAGTTTCAATGGTGTGGCCAGGACGCTTGCAATAGTTGCAGAACTTTTTGTTGGTCTGCTTACGACGATTGCTAGAGCTAGAGGAATCACCTGATTGCTGAGGATGCTCTAAGGGTGGAGCAGAAGGTGTAATGGCCAAACATTAAGCTTATTCTGAGCTTGAAGAGTTGCAAGACGAGCTTCTTCTCTAACCAACTCGTTCACAGCAGTGTCAAGAGAGGGAGCAGGACTGCGATTTAGAAGCTGACCTCGAATGGGTTCAAAGTCCTTGTGGAGGGACATCAGGAATTCATAGAGGCGAAATTCATCTCTGATAGAAGCATATTGTTGAGCATCCTTTGAGCATGCCCAAGTTGGATCAGAAAGGTCAATTTGGTCCCAAATGAAGCGAAGCTGATCGTAGTAGTCATTGATGGATTGCCCTGGTTCTTGTCAGAGTTGATGCAATTCAACCACTAATTGATATTTCATGGAGCCATGAGTAGTGGAGTACCTTTTGGCCAACATATCCCACGCTGACTTGGCATCATCAAAGCTGTCCAACAGGTTAGAGATGGAGGGAATGGAAGTGTTCCTAATCCATGTGAGGATCAGGTGGTTGTGACTATCCCATTCAATCATGCGACCAAGGAAGGCAGAATTTTCTTCAATGGCTCCCTTGACAGGAACAGTGAGTGCACCAGTACAATAATGCCAGAGCATGCGACCCTTAAGAAAACTGCGCATAGCTTGAGACCAAGATAAGTAATTCTTACACCCCTCCAACACAGTATTGATGGGGCGAGGAAGAAAAACATCCTTTTTATCCATATAGAGACACAATATGTAAAAATAGACTGCAAAAATGAAATCTACGCGAAAAACTGGGTAAGAAGAACCTGGACTGAAAAAGTCAACCCCGGGTCAAAGTCAACGGTCAAGTCAACGGTCATGTCAACGATGACGTCAGCAGGTACCGTGGCAGATGACGTCAGCGGATGACGTGGAGATGACGTGGCAGATGATGTCACCTAGGGCTGACATCAGCAGGTGATCACTAGCGCGTGGCGGCGCGTGGAGGAAGCTAGAGGCGTGTGACACCGACGCCGAAACTTCTGGCAGCGCGTGGGAGCGCGTGAGAGGTCCGATGAAGACTAAATTTCACAGAAAGGTAGATCGGAGAGATTTCTTTCCGATGGTGTAATCTGTGGTCTGATCGGAGAAGCGGAAGCGGAGGTGGTGGCAGGCAGTGGTCTTTGATGTACTGAAGTCGCGGTGGAGGCAGTGGTGCTGCTCACAACAACGACTGCAGATGACACCCAAGAAGACAAGACTGCTGAAGAACGGCACACCAAAGGATTAGAGCAGTGGCTCTGATACCATGTTAGAAATACTGGAAGATTGTATTGTATTTCTTAATGAGAAAATATACATCGGTGCCTTATATAGGAGGCATAAGTATGCGGTACAAGTAAAGTGCAGTACAAGTATAAGTGTGCTGTACAAGTAAAGTAATTGGGCCTAAAGGGCCTAAAGCCCATAACAAAATATACATTAACAACCAGAAAGTCAAGCATGAAAGCTTATTTCAAGTTGCAACCATGAATGAGTGGATGTGGCTAGGCTGAGCACAAAGGATGAGTGAGAGATCTTGGACGAAGATAGAGAACGTCTGATTTAGGGAGAGAGAAAGCAAACGGTTCTAAAGCAAAATTCTAACACCGTTAGTCATCAAATTTGAGTTAAGTCATCTAGGACACTTGTCACTCTCACTAATTGACACCTTGCCTTGTATGCAGGATTTCCAGCAAACATGTTTGCAGGAAATCTTGTCCAAAAAGAAAGGCAGTTCCTTATAAATAGCAAAGTCAAACAAATATTTATTTCCTTGACCCCGCGAAATTGCGGGGCCTAAACAAATTTATTCTTTCATGACAAGGCTTTATGACCCATTCAACTGTTCAACGAAATAAGAGATATGTTATAATATTATTGCATTCTTTATGCTCTTTTCTTTCAATAACTATTACTAAAACAAATCTTGATAGATATGAAAATTTTCAAGTTTTTATTTAGTAGGTCATTTGATGCCATTCACGGTAGGAGAAATCGCATTTTTTTTTTTTCTTTTTTAATGGTAGGTCAATTGATGCCATCAAGTAATCGTTATAGGTGACTAATATATTTCCTTTTTTTCTGGTTATTTACGTTCTCACGTGACTTTTCCAGGTCGGACATGAAAGTTTGGTTTAATACCGAGATTGGCAACCAATGTAAACCTACCTACACCTTATTCGCAAGTCTTCCTGTGCCCATGTATATTTGTAATATATTTTAGAGACTTTTTTTTGGGAGGTTGTTTCCAAATTGTTATCTATATCAAAGAGTCAATGAATTAGGGGCTGTTTGGATTTAAGAGTTTCTATCACTCATAACTCTATTTTTCTCACTCATCACTCAAAAATGGTGGGTCCCACGGAGGCAAGGCTTGTTTGGCTTTGTTTTCTGAATTTGTTTCCATCACTTAATTCTCACATATTTGAGTAATGAGTTACAAAAATTGGAAACAAGTTTTAGGTTTTTTTTTTAGTAATGAAAACTGAGTAATGATAGCATTTTTGTAAATACACTCACACACAGGGGCCCATGGTCAGTGCCTTGTCAAGTCCGACTCTCCTTTTCACAATCCCCACCAATGGCTTTTTCCTTCACACCAAAAACCCAACCAACAGAAACTCTTCTCCATTCCCAAATCCAATCATACCTCTTCACACTTTATCCCTTTTGCCCAGCCATGTTGACCAAGCCCCCACCTCATCCAACCCGCAGCAGCCACAGCCTAGACTGGCGAACACAACAGCGAGATAAGAACTTGCAACCCTCAAGCATTTCTTCGTCATCTGAGGTTCAGTAAGATAGATCCACCACTCTCTCTTCCTTGAACAAACATGAATAGATCTTGGAAAATCATGTTTAGAACAAAAAATCTTATTCAAGCAAACCGGCAATGGGTAAGCATAATAATATCATATAAACAAAAGCCCAAACCAAAATGGGTCACATTTCTTCAAAGGTCGGAGGAGATGGGTCGGAGGAGATCGTCTATGACGAATGGAGGAAATGGGTCACGTTTCTTCAAAGGTCGTCAGTGCCGCTAGGTCACGATAGAGGAGATTGCGCCGACAGTACACGTCGGAGAGATGGGTGAAAAATACTGGTGATGGTGGAGATCGGCGAGGGAGCTTCTTCTATTTTTATGGGTTCGGGTTTGTGTTTTGGGAGAGTAACAGGGGTGAAGGGAAAATGAGAAGTGAAGAAAATGGTGGGGAACGAGAGTTCCGCGGGTAGGCTAACAGAAGGCTCTGACCAAGTGCTCAGATATGGGTCCCACAAAAAGTAGAAATATTTGAGTGATGAGAAGCTGAAAATAGTGTGCCAAATGGGTGGAGTTCAGGAAATTTGAGTATTTTAAGTGACAAGTGATGAATAACGAAAATTGAATAAGGAGTGATAAGTAATGGTTTTTAAAAAACCAAACAGTCCCTTAGTATTACATTATCCCAAAAATGGTGTTATCATCAAAAAAATTTATAAGGTTCTAGATATAATGTATTTTTAGATATAATGTATTTTTAGCAATGCAATGTGCACAGCATTTTAAAAATAGTAGTAATATAATATTCAAATCACATTAAATAAAATTCCTTAAAAGTACAATTATTTAAGGAGCAGAGAAAGTGTATATAATAAAGCTTTTCAATGTGTGACTCTGTCCTTAGGCCTCAAATTCAATGGTCGGCATTGTCATGTTTCATCCACGGTTCATTGTTGCCTTTATTCTCTCAAATTATCTTGTCTGCCTTTTGGCAACTGCCGCTCGCAATGGTGGCTTTACCTTTGAGCTAATCCGCCAAGACTCTCTCAACACTCCTTTCTACAATGCTAACAAATACTATCCAAATGTCCCCCAATCACAAATATCTGCATACAAAAGCCATCATCTCATGAAGGTCTCAATCGGAACACCACCGGTAGACATCTATGGCATTGCCGATACCGGTAGTGACCTTGTGTGGACACAATGTCTACCATGTGATGGCTGCTACAATCAGACTAATCCCATGTTCGATCCTCAAAAGTCCTCCACATACAGTGACATTTCTTGTCAATCAGAACAATGTCATCTAATAGACACTGGCACTTGTTCTCCTCAAAATCTTTGCGGTTACACTTACGGATATGGAAGTGGTTCCATAACCCAAGGTGTTATGGCCAAAGAAAAAGTCACCGTTACTTCCACCTCAGGGAAAACGGTTTCCTTTGACCTTGCTTTTGGTTGTGGACACAACAATACCGGGACTTTCAATGAACAAGAAATGGGAATCATTGGGTTAGGAGGTGGGTCTGTTTCCCTTGTTTCACAGTTAGGTTCCACCCTTGGTAGCAAGTTTTCTCAATGCTTGTTGCCATTTGGTACAGATCCTAATATTGCAGGCAAGGTAAGTTTTGGCAATGGCAGTGAAGTTGTAGGTAATGGTGTGGTTTCAACACCTTTAGTAGCCAAAGAAGATAAAACTCCCTATTTTGTGACATTAGAAGGAATTAGTGTTGGACAAACATATGTGCCTTTTAACTTTTCAGGTAAGGTTTCTAAGGGCAATATGTTTCTGGATTCAGGAACACCACCTACGCTTTTGCCGCAAAATTTTTATGATCGCTTGGTGGCAGAAGTGCAGAAGCAGATTTCAATGGATCCCATTAAGGATGACCCTGATTTGGAAACACAGCTTTGCTATAGAACTGAAATTAATCTTCATGATAAGGCACCAATATTGACTGTCCATTTTGAGGGTGCTGATGTGCTATTAACGCCTATGCATACCTTCATTCCACCTAAAGATGGGGCTTACTGCTTTGGAATGCAAAGTTTTGGCAATATTGATATTGGAATATATGGAAACTTTGCTCAAGCAAATTACTTGATTGGGTTTGACAGGGAAACAATGAGGGTCTCCTTTAAGTTGACTGATTGCAGCAAACAATAAAGTTCGGCACTATCATGTAAAATAGTCGATCAATAAAAGATATACAACTATTCTTTTTTCTTTTTTTTTTTTAATTGTATATCTTAATTTTTGAATAATAGAAAACCAAAAGACTTAATTTTCTACCACACCTCCCTAGGGCAAAAGTCTCATATGCACCAGCAGCATGAAATACCTTCTAAGCTAAGTAATATCTAGGAAGTAGATAAGTGTTAAATCTCAATTGAAATTTGATGTCCAGGTTCAAATCTCTCATTTCCTAACTATCAAATTAAAAATAAATAAATCTCATTTTTTATTAAAAAAAATATGATAATAAATTAATAACAATATCAAATATTTCATTAATGAGCAACAATCAAACAAGACGTAGAAAGTAAGAATAAAAGAGCAATAAATCTGGATATTATTCATTTTTAGACAAATCAATTTAGACAAAGCAATAAATCTAGATATCATTCAGTTTTAGACAAATCATTTTTAGACAAAGCAATAAATCTTCGTCTACACTAATAACCAATTGGTGTCTAAGTCAAATGATAAAGAGCTGGAGTGGATACCATAGGTTGAAATTCTCTCTCTCTCTCTCTCTCTCTCTATATATATATATATATATAATTAAAATCTAAATTTTCAAACCTATATATAATGAAAGAGTTTGTCTGAATTTGAAGCAAAACAAAAGTTGACTGAATTCATTGAATTCGATCAGAGTTGTTGACCAAAAAGGCAAAAACAAGCCACTATAATAGGAAGAAATTTTTCAATTTGTTCCCCTTTTTTCTTCTTCTTTAAAAAAAAAAAAAATTAAAAATTAAAAACCAAACACGGATAAGATTTGTGTTGTCCTACATTTTTTTTTTTTTTTTTTTTTGAGAAAGGTATTGTGCTGCTTGATTTGGAGAGAAAATAAATAAATAAATAAACTCTACCTTTATATTATATAAAAAATAGCAAATCTTGGTAGATATGAATTTCAGTATTTTGCAGTTTTTAGTAGGTCATTTGCCATTCATGCTTGGAGAAATGAATGTCTTATATTTATGATGGTATCGTCAAATTTATTAGGTATAAATATTATACACTGTATTTGTCAATTAAGAATTTAAAGATAATAATATAATATAATATTGAAATAATTAAATGGAAATTTTAGGAGGGTAGAGAAAGCGTATATAAAACTTTCCAATGTGTGACTCTCTCCCAAAACCTTGAATTCAATGGCAAGTAGTGTCATGTTTCAACCATACTTCCTTCTTGCTACTATTCTCTCAAATTATTTTATAGGCCTTTTAGCAACAATTGCTAGCAATAATGGTGGGTTTACGGTTGAGCTAATCCACCCGTACTCTCCCAAATCTCCCTTCTACAATGCTAACAAAACTTTTACCGGCCGTCTAAACAAATACTATCCAAATGCCATTCAATCACAAGTAACAGCTCTCAACGCTCAGCATCTTATGAAGGTCTCAATTGGAACTCCACCGGTAGACATCTATGGCATTGTCGATACAGGTAGCGACATTGTGTGGACACAATGTGTACCATGTGATGGTTGCTACAAACAGATCAATCCCATGTTCGATCCTCAGAAGTCCTCCACATATAGTGATATTTCTTGTCAGTCAGAACAATGTCGTCTTATAGACCCTGCCACTTGTTCTCCTCAAAATCTTTGCAGTTACACGTGTATATATGCAGATGCTTCCATAGCCCAAGGTGTTTTGGCCAAAGAAAAAGTCACCATGATTTCTACCTCAGGGCAAACAGTTTCCCTAGACATTGTTTTTGGGTGTGGACACAACAATACCGGAACTTTCAATGACCATGAAATGGGACTCATTGGGTTAGGAGGAGGGTCTGTGTCCTTTGTTTCACAAATAGGTTCCATCTTTGGTAGCAACAGATTTTCTCAATGCTTGTTGCCATATGATACTGATCCTAGTATTGCAAGCAAGATAAGTTTTGGCAATGGCAGTGAAGTTGTGGGTGATGGTGTGGTTTCAACACCTTTAGTAGCCAAAGAATATAAGACCCCCTATTTTGTCACACTAGAAGGGATTAGTGTTGGAGACACATATGTGCCATTTAACTCTTCACGTAAGCTTTCTAAGGGCAACGTGTTACTGGATTCAGGAACACCACCGACGATTATGCCATTCGATTTTTATGACCCATTGGCAGCGGAAGTGCAGAGGCAAATTGCAATGGATCCCATTAAGGACGATCCTGATGTGGGGACACAGCTTTGCTATAGAACTAAAACTAATCTTGACGGACCAATTTTGACTGTCCATTTTGAGGGTGCGAATGTGCAGTTAATGCCTTTACATACCTTCATTCCACTTAAGGATGGGGTTTACTGCTTTGCCATGCAAGAATCTGACGGTGATGTTGGCATATATGGCAACTATGCTCAAGCAAATTTCTTGATTGGGTTTGACAGAGAAACAATGAAGGTCTCCTTCAAGCCGACTGATTGTACCAAACAGTAGAATTTTCCAGTTTCATATAATAGTATGTCAATTAAGAAGTATGACCTGGTTATTCTTCTTTATACTTTATATATCTTAATCTTAACTAGTGGTGCAATTCATGGGAAAGTTTCCGAATAATATAATTTTCAAACTTTTTATTTTCTTTGGTATTTCGATTAATTGAAATTCTGAATTAATGTGTGTGTGTCAATATATATATATATATATATATATACATATTTGACTCTTTTTTATGTTTTAATATTTTTATAAAAATATTATATTTTATACTCATTTATGTGAATTGAGAAAATCAATTTTATCCCTTAATGACAAACACATTCTTTACTAAATTTAAAATTCAAATATAAATTAGAATTTGAATAGCTGCTATCAATGGTTTTAGTTAGAAATTTTTTTTAACATTAATGTGATGTTTAATACCAATATTATTAATTCCGTTTCGGACCTAGTTTCAGTTTGTCTATTGAAACGGAATATTTAAGTATCGGTCTATTTCAGTGTACTATTTTAGGATGTTTTGGGATGAAAGTGTCAATTAAAGAAGTGTTACTATTATATAAAATAATGAATTTGATTTAATTTTTCTAATAAAAAAATTAAATAAAGAGTAAAAAAAAAAACATTTATTATAATTTTTCTACAAATAAAATTCATATTTTGGATAATGGTAAAAAATACAATAAATGTGAAAGTTGTAGCACTTATTGCATGGAGAAAAATTATTAATATTTTAATTAATATATTGCTATGTCCACAATATTTTCACAATATTTTAACAATGAATCCTATGTGACAAGTTATTACGAGTTGATATAGGTAGGCAAAAAAATAATTTTAGTCGTAAATTCAAATTAAAACTAATAACAACTTTCAGCCTATAATTTGGTGTAAAAGTTTTGTAAAAATATTGTAAACATAAAACTTTTCTTAATAATAATACCTCTTTTTTAAATTATAAAATTATAAATAAACATTAATATATATTAATAATATTAGATTCTCAAAATAATAATAATAATTTATTTATTTATTATTATTATTATTATTATTATATACCATTGTACATAGACAAGACCTAGTTTGAATTCGGGCGAAATTCGTTGAAACTTGACGGAATGACCAAAACTTCCCAAAATTAGTTGGAATTTGATCCAAGGTGGAATAAGTGGTATTACCATACTAGATTGCATGCTGGTATGAGATATACTAGGCAAAATTGCTAGAATGGAACGAAATTAATAACATTGTTTAATACCATCATTGCCACCAATTTCATTTTTATTGCTATATATATACTTTCCATTATAAATGTTTGGGTAAATTGCAAATTATACCTCTAAAGTTTAGGGGTGTTTGAATTTTACACCTTGAAGTTTTAGATTTGTATTTTACCTCCTGAAATTTGAGGTGTTTGCATTTTACACCCTAACGTTTTAAAATTTAGATTTTGCTTCCTAAAGTTTGGGAGTGTTTGAATTTTATACCCTAAAGTTTCAGAATTTAAGAGTGTAAAATCCAAACACCCCTAAACTTTAGGGTAAAATCCAAATTCTGAAATATTATGGTGTAAAATCCAAAAACCCTAAACTTCAAGGGGTAAAATCCAAATTCTGAAATATTATGATGTAAAATCCAAACATCCCAAACTTCAAGGGGTAAAATTCAATTTGAAACCTTCAGGTGTAAAATCCAAATACACTCAAAGTTTGGGAGTGTAATTTGCAATTTACCCTAAATGTTTTACTTTCAAACATTCTTATTTGAATATTTAATATGAAGAAAAACAAAAGTTGACTCAGTTCTTAAATTTGGTCAGAGTTGATCAAAATCATAACCGCACTGAACCTCATTTTTACAGTCACATGTTCAATACGGTGTATAAGATGCAGTTTGAATAGTTTAAAGTCAGTATATTTTTCAAATTTTGGGCTTTTCTCACACAACCTAAAATTGATTTTTCCCTTCGTTTTGGGCTAAGTTTTAAATGGTTGAGCTAGTTTTTCTTTATTTTGGGCTGGCTTTCCTAATCAATCCTTGCTAGAATTATTTATTTATTTTTATTTTTTTTTTAAAACTAAGGTTATTAAACTATTAATGATATATTTAATATTAATATATATATATATATATATAGGGTGCAGTGCGGTGTGGTTTGCACTATTTGCGATTGGGGACAGAGGTATGTACAAGGGTGGGGGCCATGCTCCCCCCCCCCCCCCCCAAATTCTGAAAATTTTAAAATATAATAATAATAATAATAATAATTTTAATGTTTTCAAAATTTAGTCAACAAATATAAGAGTTGGTCCCCCAAATATTTGAATTAGTCCAATGATGCTCTTAAAAAAATAATTGGTCTAATAGTTATAGAGATATAGCTTTATTTTTCATAATTCCATTTTTTATTGTAAAATGTACTCTTATATTTGTTAAATATTTGATAAATTTTGGCATAAAAATGTTTGAATCTATCTTTTTCAACCCGTTACATGGCAATTAACATGTCATTGACTCATTAAAAAAAATTTCTCACTAAAACTATACATCAAATGTGTCTTTAGTTGCCACATAATGGGTTCGACCAAGATAGTTTCAAATATGTTTGGATCCTAACTTATTCCTCCAAGTTTTGGATCATTCATGTTTTTGAAAATTTCATTAGTTCAATTAAATGAGTTTTTACTTACTTTTGTATAAAATTTGATAATTTTTATTTTTATTTAAAATGAAAATTGGGGAAATTACACTTTACCACCCTAGATTATACCCTAAATTACATTTTGCACCCTAAACTATTCGAATGCACATTTTGCACTTTAAACTATTACATTTGTTACACTTTGCACCTCGACTTTAATTTTACTGTTATGTTAGAGCACATGACTTGCACATGTGTATCGCTTAAGCGGTACAAAGTCAAAAGACCAAAAACCCCTCTTTCCAATTACCTTAAAAACAAAAGCTTCTCTCTCTCTCTCTCTCTCTCTCTCTCTCCAATCAAAATTTGTGAAATCCTAAATCCCCAAAACAAAATTATCAATGGCACCACCACCACTCCACCATTACTCCCCCACTACGACATTTTCATTATTTGGCTCCCATAAACTAAAAAATATTTCAAGATGGCTGGTCTAATTTAAAAACAATGATGATGATGGAAATCTTCAACGTCAGAACAGAACATGGTCCTAAGTAAATTATATCGGTAAATTTTGTTGTTGGAGCACTTAGGAAATGTTATACTACACAGAGGTAAGATCATGGTTAATTTTCCATGGAAGAGAAAAGGTCAGTGTGAGCATTTGAAATTATGTCTTTCCATTAAATATTACAATTAATTTCAAGTTAAGTCGGCACTCCTTTTTGCAGTAAATGGCTATCAAAAAGCTGATATATGGCTTACAAGTTAATATTAATTAAAGATCCAGTGCCATAAAATTGGCAGCCTCGTGGAATTGGTAAAGCCACATATTAACTGCTAAGGAAAATGTTGTTTTTCACTTTCCCTCATGGACATGTTCAGTGGCTCTTGTAAAGACCATTTAACCATTTATATTTAAGAGGTCAAATCGGCCATTCGTTGCAGTGGTGGTCTTGGTGGAGTAGTAGTGGTGCCATTGATGATTTGATTTGGGAAGAGGAGTTGCTATGCACGCACAAGAGAGAAAGAGAGAGAGTTGGGTAAAAAAAACTAAAGAAATAACTTTTTGTTTTTAATTAATTGGAAAGAGGGGATTTTGGTCTTTTGACTTTGTGTCACTTAAGCAATGCACATGTGTAAGTCATGCACTCAAGATTTCCATCCAACATAACAATAAAATTAACATCATAGTGCAAAGTGTAACAAATGTAATAGTTTATGGTGTAAAATGTATATTCGAATAGTTTATGGTGCAAAATGTAATCTGGAGTATAGTTTAGAATGGTAAAGTGTAATTTTCCCATGAAAATTTTTAAGAATTTCACTATGAAAATGAAAAAAATGAATTTTATTTTATAAAAAATTGCCATCAAACATAATTTTGATTGAAAGTATTAAGATCTTTTGTGTGTGTGTGTGTGTAAAATAAAAAAACATGTGTATATATGTGTAGAGGGTTGTCTTGATAAATATATTTGTGTTGCAACTTGACTCCCAAAACAAAAATTCCTAACTCCACCCCTGTTTGTGATGCGGTGTAATTATGCTATTTTACGGGTGGTTTTGGTGCGGTTTATGTGGTTGTACTTGATTGGAGAGAAGGAAAAAAAAAAAAAAAAATCTATCTTTATATTATAAAAAATAGCAAATCCTGGTGGGTATGAATTTTTTTCTTTTTTTAGGTGATTTGGTGCCGTTCACGCTTCTTGAAATGATTGTCTTATATTTTCAAAAAAGTGATTGCATCATCAAATTTATTAGGTATAATAATTAATACACCGGAACCCAAAAAAAAAAACTTTCACATCACAATTTGTAACAGAAACTTTTACACCAAGTTTGGAAGAAATTGTTTAGTCAATTGTTCCACATTGACACGTCAAGTTTGGAAGAAATTCTTGTCTTGGCAATACTACTAGTACATGTTTTGGATTAATATTTCGAGTTGATTGGCTGATTTTTTGTCACGGTTCTTGTTTGCAAGTTCGGTTTTGGGTTTAAATCTTCAAATGAACTTAATGATTTGGTCTCATATAAAATTTGGGAATAGGTAATTGCTATTTAGAATTACACTTCATCTATAGATAATTGATTTTAACTTTAATCTATTTGGCCAATTTTCGAAGAACTTAGATAATTCTGTACTCTAATGAAGAAAAATAGCCATGAAACAGTTAAGAATTTACTTCGCAAGCAATGAGCTTATAGTAGGCATACAAACGAGAGCCGTGAGCTATTGATTTTAGCTTATTTGTAGTTAGAGCTCGAACTATTAACAATTTTGTCTTATGGGCTAACCATGTTGTGTCAACCACCTCTTGATGAGGTTTGGGTTCTTAGGAACTCACTGTATCTGTCAATTAAGAATTTAAAGATAATAATATAATATTGAAATAATTATACGGAAATTGGAGGATAGAGAAAGTGTGTATAAAACTTTCCATCGTGTGTGACTCTCTCCCAAAACCTCAAATTCAATGGCAAGCAGTGTCATGTTTAATGGCCATTTGATGCCACTCACGCTTGGAGAAATGAATGTCTTATATCTTACAAATATTTTGGTATCATCAAATTTATTTGGTAAAATATAATGTATTTGTCAATTAAGAATTTAAAGATAATAATATATTCTAATATTGATAAATTAAGTGGAAATTGGAGGATCGAGAAAGTGTATATAAAACTTTCCATAGCGTGACTCTCTTCCAAAACCTCAAATTCAATGGCAAGCAGTGTTATGTTTCATCCATGCTTCCTTGTTGCCTCAATTCTCTCAAATTATTTTATAGGCCTTTTGGCTACAGCTGCTAGCAATGGTGGGTTTACCGTTGAGCTAATCCGCCCGGATTCCCCCAAATCTCCCTTCTACAATGCTAACAAAACTTTTACCGGCCGTCTAAACAAATACTATCCAAATGCCCTTCAATCACGAGTACTAGCATACAAAGGTCAGCATCTCATGAAGGTCTCAATTGGAACTCCACCGGTAGACATCTATGGCATTGCTGATACAGGTAGTGACCTTGTATGGACACAATGTGTACCATGTGATGGCTGCTACAATCAGATTAGTCCCATGTTCGACCCTCTAATGTCCTCCACATATAGTGACTTTTACTGTGAATCAGAACAATGTCGTATTATAAACACTGGCACTTGTTCTCAAAATACTTGCACTTACACTTATGCATGTGCAGACTCTTCCATAACCAGAGGTGTTTTAGCCCAAGAAAAAGTCACCATGACATCAAACTCAGGGCAAACAGTTTCCCTAGACATTGCTCTCGGGTGTGGACACAACAATAGCGGGATTTTCAATGACCATGAAATGGGAATCATTGGGTTAGGAGGAGGGTCTGTGTCCTTTGTTTCACAAATAGGATCCACCTTTGGTAGCAAGAGCTTTTCCCATTGCTTGTTGCCATTTGGTACTGATCCTAGTATTGCAACCAAGATAAGTTTTGGCAATGGCAGTGAAGTTGTGGGTGATGGTCTGGTTTCAACACCTTTAGTATCCAAAGAATAGAGGACCCCCTATTTTGTCACACTAGAAGGAATTAGTGTTGGAGACACATATGTGCTATTTAACTCTTTAGGTATGGTTTCTAAGGGCAACATGTTTTTGGATTCAGGAACACCACCAACGATTGTGCCACAAGATTTTTATGATCGATTGGCAGTGGAAGTGCAGAAGCAAATTGCAATGAATCCCATTAGGGATGACCCTGATTTGGGGACACAGATTTGCTATAGAACTAAATCTAATCTTGACGGACCAATATTGACTGTCCATTTTGAGGGTGCGAACGTGCAGTTAAAGCCTATGCATACCTTCATTTCACCTAAAGACGGGGTTTACTGCTTTGCAATGCAAGGTTCTAATGGTGGTGGTATATATGGCAAATTTGCTCAAGCTAATTTCTTGATTGGGTTTGACATGGAAACAATGATGCTCTCCTTCATGCCGACTGATTGCACCAAACAATAGAGTTTGCTATAGTTCAATGTAACACTACTATATCTTATACAATAAGAGATATAATAACGTAGTTATTCTTCTCTTGTAATGTCTTAATCTTAACATTTTTTTGCCTGAGAATAATCTTAATATTAACCAGTAGTCCAATTCATGAGAAAGTTTTAATATAGTATAATTGTTCTGATTTTTTTATTAAATATAATTTCTCTCTCTCCCTCCTAAATATATATAGTCAAGCCATTGGCATTGGGCTCTCACCTTTTAAGGGAATAAAGTTACACTCTTATCATTAACTATAACCTTTTTGGTACAATGATCTACAGGTGGTCAAATTGAACTAAATCTCAGTCAACTCGTTGTCACTAAACTATCACCATTTAAGAAAATAAAGTTGCGCCCATTGTCACAAAAAGCAAGAATATATAAAATAGTTATAAATCTAGATATCATTCATTTCTAGACAAATCACACAAAATCCTCCTACCACATTACTCAAGATTAGCAACTTATTTGGGTCCAAGAGAGAATCACTTTGCTCATAATTGCACGTTGCGCATGAAAGTTACACACACACACACACACACACATATATATATATATATATATATAATTAATTAATTAATTAAAGAATTTCTACAATATCAAAATGGAAAACAAAAATAATCTCTCTCAATAATTCAAAATATAAGTTTGAGAGAGAACTTCCATTTCCTAAATTAACATTTTGTGAATCACTAAAGTATGTTGGAATAAGTTGGGATCCATCGAAAGATAAAGACAAGATTTAAAACCAAAAAGAAAAAAATCAAGTTAAAATTCAACTTTCTCTCCCTAATATCCAAAATACGAAGAAAAAAAAAAGTATTGAATCAACTTAAAATCAATGGCAAAAAAAAAAAAAAGAGATAAAGAGTTTCAACCCATGCCCAATAAAATTACAATTCAAAAACTAAAAGGAAAAGAAAAATTAAACCAAATTCCAAAACTCTCTCCCAAATATCAAAAACACAAAAATGTATTGGTAAATAGATTTACCAGGTAAAAAAGTATAATTGGATTGGAGCTGTGTGTGCCAAATCAATAATTCCTCTTGTAGTTTATTGGTAGAAATATTAGGATCGGGTTATATTCTTGGATTGTATAGTTTCATTCTACTAAAATGAATTATTCAGTTTTTTTTTTTTAATCACTATATCACTTATGTTATAACTTTCTTCCTGCTGCACTTTATTTCTCCCGATATGGTTGTACTCATCCGATAGTAAATTGACACATCTTTACTTAATTGGCATAATTAATAAAGTTAACTTGCCTCATCACACGCATGAAGGGCATGTGAAGAGACTCTTTTTTTTTGAGTTTAGTGTCATAATTTTTCATTCATTCCAATTTGAAGTTTACATGTTTAATATTACACATTTGCGAACGAATACACTTCTTGTTATTTTCTAAAAAATAATGACTTACCTACTTCCATTGCACATTATTTTTAATTTTCCAAAATTCCACAACTTCTTTCTTTAGTTGGGTACTTGACTACATGGGTCCCCATTGAACATAGAAGAGATAATCCTACAATTAGAATGCAATATATATATATATATATATATGTTTTATCTTATAGAATTCAAGTTTCATTATGTACATTATTAATGAAATTTTCTACCAAAAATTTAAGAACATACCTATCACTCAATGAATTGCATGTTGGGGTCTTAAATTCCTTTGTATCTAAAATCCAAAAATTTAGAATTTTTTTTTTTTTTTTTTTGGCTTGAAATTGTAAAAAATAATAATAATAAAATTGTTGACCAAATAATAAATTCTTTGAATTTGAAAACCAAGGAGAGAATTGTCTTATTTTGTAGATAATGTTGTACTTCAGAGTTAGAAATGTATTTTTATTTGATTGTCATTTAGTTTTGTCTCTGCTTAAATTTGGGATGTAGAGATATTTTTGAATTGACAAAATCTGCATCCTAAACATGAGAATCTTCTTAAATAATAGTATAGAACTATTGATATAAATAATTTGGCATAAAATTGAACAATGTACCGATGTCTAGACTTCCCAACCTATATATAGTCAAAAAGTTTATTTTATTGAACTTGATGCTAAATCAATAGTATGTCTACTGTCCAAGAGAAAATCCACTGTGTTTCCATTGCATGCTTCCTCTCCCTCACATGAGGGTAAACCCCACAAGAGGATGGACCCCACACTTGTGGGGTCCACCCTCATGTGAGGGAGAAGAAGCATGCAACGGAAACATAGTAAACCTTCTCCCTGTCCAGCAGAGATGTCTTATGTTGACTATGCATCAATGGTTGCTAATGCTTAGGCTAGGAAAGCAGTTTGCCTTTAACATGATTTTGGTATTGTTAACTCTCTGCATGTGGAGTGTGGGGTCCACCCTCATGTGAGGGAGAAGAAACATGCAACGGAAACATAATAAACCTTCTCGTTGTCTAGCAAAGATGTCTTATGTTGACTATGCATCAATGGTTGCTAATGCTTAGGCTAGGAAAGTAGTTTGCCTTTGACATGATTTTGGTATTGTTGACTCTCTGCATGTGGAGCTATCTTAGCCTTTGATGCAAGACCTTTCTGGTCTATTTTGTAACAAATTATCTGCTGTAACAGCCCTGCGGCTTAAAGTTTTAAACTTAGTTGCTATTTATATAATTCCCTTTTACCAACCAAAAAAAAAAAAAAAAAAAAAAAAAAAGAGGAGATTTTTTGAATTTGAAGCAAAACAAAAGTTGACTGAGTTCTTGAATTCGGTCAGAGTTGTTGACCAAAAACAAGCAACAGCATATTCTGATTTGACCTACTTGATTTGGAGAAAAATCTCTTTATCTACATATTATAAAAGTATCATATATTGATGGATATGAATTTTTCCAGTTTTTATTAAGTAATTTGATGCCATTCACTTCATACTTTTAGAAGAGGTAAATGTCCATTTTGGCCTGTTCTGAAACTATTTAATCATATGCTTCTGTTAAAAATGGAGTTTCAATAAAAAAAACTTGATTTATAGAAAATCAAGTTATAGGCAAAAAACTTTATAAAAAAAAAAAAATTACATGGAACTCGAGTTCCATTCAAGAAATTTAATTACCTATTATTATATTTCATATAGAACTATTAAATATATAATTATGAACACTAATAATATATATTTATTATGATTTTTTTTTTAGAGATTTTCAACCTATAGCGTTTGCTCATAATGATAACTCTTTTATCATCAAACTAAGACACAAATCAATTTTTGGTTGTGTGGGCCAATTTTGCCCTGGGATCCAATAGCGTAAAAGGAAAGGCCCGGCCCAATGTCTTGTGTGAAGGGATACGAACATCCGAAGACGACCAGCCGAGGAACGGATAAAATTTCCATCCGAGGAGAGGTGCAGCAGGCCACCAGGATTGGGAACCGTATCCGAGGACTATGGTCACCTCGGCACTTAGGTCCGAGGTGTCTGGTGAACTTGCTAATCATTCAGAACAACGCCTAGGACAAATCCTATAAAGGAATAAAGGGGTAAATATCAAACAAAAAGCAATAGTAGGGCACGACAAACATCTGGAGGGGGGCTGTCACCTCCGCATTAAATGCCTCCTATCTAACCTTCTGGCCGCATTAATGTGGGGGGTAAGGCCTGAACAGTGTGGGAGCAGCTTTCCAGCTAACAATGGGAGATACAAGAGGGGGTGATGGAGTCAGCTGAAAAGGGGGGACGAATGTCAAGCCCACACGTGGACGAGGAAAAAAGGGGAAAAGCTACGGTATATAAAGGGAAAAAGGAAAAGAAAGAGGGGATCGGAGGCTGAAAAAAGAAAAAGATACGGCAAGACTCTTTTTTGGTATCTGGAACCTCCCTACACTAAAACCCAGTATTTTGGCCTAGGATCAGACTAGCTTTTGTTCCTGCTCTCTACAAATTCATTGTTCGGGCTACGTGGGCTTGGATCCATCACTGCTTTTGGGCGCTTAGCTCGTTTTTGGCCCTTACAATTGGCGCCGGCTGTGGGGAACTGCTTGATCTGACCGGAAAGAGATCTTGGGTTTAGTGCGGAAGATGGAGGAATCGGGTTCACACCAACCTACGGTAGGGCCGCATCAGGGCAATGACAGTCCACATCAGGCGGCATCAGGAGGTTTACAACGCAACTATTCAGGAGCTCTTCCTCGGCAGAGGGGAGGTGGTGAGCTAAGTGGACAGACAGTGCACAGCAATAGGAGCCAATCGCGGGAGAGAGGTTACGCGTCCCATGCAGAGAGTAACAGGGACATGCAACAGGAGATTGATGAGTTGAAAAGAAAGTTACGCCGCGCGAAGCGCAAAATAGCGTCATTTGAGTCGGAATCCTCTTCCGAGGATACAGAAGATGATACATATAGGCAAAGATCCAGGACCCCACCCAGCGAAACCTTCTCCGGTGGTCAGGAGCACAGTAACTATGGGAAGAAAGGCAAAGGTACCTCGCATAAGGGCTTGGGAAACGAAGCTATGAACAAGGCCTTAAGTCAAGTAGCTAAATCGCCCTTCACGAAGCGGATTGAGAATGCTAACCTTCCTCGGCGATTTAACCAACCAACTTTCTCCCTTTATAATGGCCGGACGGATCCAGTAGAGCATGTAAGTCACTTCACTCAGAAGATGGCTGTCCACTCAAGGGACGAGGCATTGATGTGTAAGGTCTTTCCGTCCAGCTTGGGTCCAATGGCAATGAGATGGTTTAATGGCCTTAGGGCAAATTCTATTGATTCTTTTAAGAAGCTTACCCAGTCCTTTGGTGCCCGCTTCATCACGTGTAGCAGGGTACCTTTACCTTTAGGATCCTTGCTATCAATGTCCATGCGTGATGGGGAGACGTTGAAAGCCTACTCGGATAGGTATTGGGAGATGTTTAACGAGATAGATGGGGATTATGACGACGTGGCTATTAGTACATTCAAGACAGGGCTGCCGGCGGAGCACGACTTGAGAAAGTCCCTCACTGGCAAGCCTGTCACCAGCGTGCGCATGCTGATGGATAGAATTGATAAGTACAGGAGAATAGAGGAAGATCAATCCCAGGGCAAAGGGAAAGCGAAGGCGATCCCCCAGGAGAGGAGGGATCCCAGGTCGGATCGGCAGCCAAACAATCGTCCTCGGAGAGATTTTTTAGGGCAGCCTACGTCTGCCAATACCCAAGCGGTCAATGTGGTGTTTCGAGAGCCAGTGCAGAAAGTACTGGAGAAGGTCAGGGATGAACCGTTTTTTAAGTGGCCGAATAAGATGGCGGGAGACCCAAACAGTCGTAACCAAAACCTTTATTGTCAATACCATCAAGATCATGGTCACACTACCGAGGACTGTCGGAACTTATGGGACCACTTGGAACAACTGGTCCGAGAAGGGAAGTTGAAGCATTTGCTGCACCACTCCAGTGGCCGGGGAGGCCAGACAGGCACAACACTTCAGGGAAACCTTGCACCAAAGCCCCCCCTGGGGACCATCAATGTTATATTCGCGGCCCCAGGAAGGACCGGATCCTGCCCAACCAGGATAATGTCAGTATCGCAATTCGCCGACGATGAGCCTGACTCAAAGCCGAAGAGAGCCAAGGCGAACGTCCCCTTAGTGCTGAGTTTCTCAGAGGCGGACAAACAAGGAACCATACAGCCGCATGACGATGCTCTGGTGGTTACTCTCAGAATTGGCGGATATGATGTGCGGAGAGTCATGGTCGACCAGGGAAGTGCAGCGGAGATTATGTACCCTGACCTCTTCAAGGGTCTGGGTTTGAAACCTGAAGATTTGTCTGCCTACAGCTCGCCTTTGGTGAGTTTTGAAGGTAAGACGGTGATCCCTAGAGGACAAATTAGATTGCCTGTGCAAACTGGACTCGACGTGGTTGAGGTAGACTTCATCGTGGTGGATGCTTTCTCTCCGTACACGGCAATTATGGGAAGACCATGGCTGCATTCCTTGGGCGCTGTTTCCTCCACCCTTCATCAAAAGGTTAAATACCCCTCTGGAGGTCAAGTGTTGGAAATAGTAGGAAGCCAGTCTATGGCTAGGCAATGCCTAATAGCGGCGATTCAGCACAAATCACAGCCCGGCGCCTCGGCCGGTGAAGAGAATGTCTTATAGCAGTTAGGGGCCTCATCGTCGCTGTGCGCGAGGTCAGACGACGAGGAGAGTTGCGAAGGTTTGGAAAGGGTGGCGATTGGGGACGACCAGGAAAGGTACTTCCAGGTTGGGGCTCGGTTGCCTATGCAGGAGAGGGAGGAGTTGATCGAGCTTCTAAGAAGAAACGCAGACGTTTTTGCGTGGGACGCCTACGAAGCCCCTGGTCTAAATCCAGAATTTATTTGTCATCGCTTGAACGTAGATCCTGCGGTGACCCCGAAAAAGCAACCCCCTCGGCGACCCTCGAATGAGCATGCGGAGGCAATAAAGTCCGAGGTGATTAAGCTCAAGCAAGCAGGGGCTATTAAAGAGATTTTCTACCCCCAGTGGTTGGCTAATACCGTGGTGGTGAAGAAGAAGACGGGAAAGTGGCGCGTCTGCGTAGACTTCACGGACCTTAACAAGGCCTGCCCCAAGGATCCTTTCCCCATGCCGAGGATAGATCAGTTGGTAGATGCGACAGCCGGCCATCCCCGGATGAGTTTCCTGGACGCCTTCCAAGGTTATCATCAGATACCGTTGGCAGTGGAAGACCAGGAGAAAACGGCTTTCGTCACACCGGTGGGGAACTATCACTACAAAGTAATGCCGTTCGGCCTTAAAAATGCGGGCTCGACTTACCAACGAATGATGACGAAAATGTTTGAGTCACGGTTGGGAAAAACCATGGAGGTCTACATTGATGATATGGTGGTGAAGAGTAAGTTAGCATCTGAACACTTATCAGATCTCACTGATGTTTTTGAAGCTCTGAGGTGGCATAAGTTGCGTTTGAATGCCTCAAAATGCTCCTTTGGAGTGGGGTCAGGGAAGTTCCTGGGATACATGCTGACTCATAGGGGAATTGAAGTCAACCCAGATCAAATTAAGGCAATCAACTGCTTGCGGCCACCTCGGAATCCAAAAGAGGTCCAGAAGCTTACAGGGATGATGGCAGCTTTAAACCGGTTCATATCCAGATCGGCAGAGAGGTGCAGACCCTTCTTCCTTTTGTTACACAAATGGAAAGAGTTTCATTGGTCCGAGGAGTGTGCCAGGGCCTTTCAAGAGCTTAAACATTACCTATCCCATCCACCTATAATGTCCAGCCCAGTAGTGGACGAAGTCCTTTTCTCCTACCTTGCTGTCGCCTCACATGCGATAAGCCTTGTGCTCATACGGGTGGACGGCGGCGTACAACGACCAGTCTACTACGTAAGCAAGTCTCTTAATGAAGCCGAGGTGCGCTATTTACCACTAGAGAAGGCGATACTGGCCGTGGTGCACGCCACGAGAAAACTCCCCCATTACTTCCAGGCGCATACCGTGGTCGTCCTAACTCAGCTCCCCCTTAAGTCGGTACTCAGGAGTGCCGATTATACAGGGAGGGTAGCCAAATGGGGTACGATTCTAGGCGCTTTTGATATAAAGTACATGCCCCGTACCTCAATCAAGGGACAGGTTCTAGCCGATTTGGTGGCCGAGTTTGCCGAGGTTCCGGAGGAGGCGAAAAGGCCAGACGAAACGGGGGAGGAAAAACTGGTAGGCATGGCGTCTACCCAAGGCCCACGTTATTGGGAATTATACGTTGACGGAGCAGCCAACCAGCGGGGCTCAGGAGTGGGGATAGTACTGATGTCCCCCGAAAAGATCACCATAGAAAAATCCTTTAGACTGAACTTCTCCGCTACGAACAACGAGGCCGAGTACGAAGCTTTACTGCAGGGGATGCAAATGGTGCGAAAACTGGGAGGAAAGGCAGTAAGAGCTTTCTCAGACTCGAGGTTGGTAGTGGGGCAGGTAAGAGGTGATTTGGAGGCGCGAGATTCTAGGATGCTGGAATATCTGCATCAGGTCAGGAACATGCGGGGGGAATTCGAGGTTTTTGACCTGTCCCACGTGTCCAGAAGTGGGAACACCCATGCAGACTCGCTAGCCACTCTCGCCACGTCCTCGGCTCAGGATCTGCCTCGCGTCATCCTGGTGGAAGACCTGTATGTGCGAGCCCCAGCACATCAAGATGCACCACGGATACATCAGGTGGCGCTGGGTCCCAGTTGGATGGATGCTATATCACTGTTCCTGGAAAGAGACGTACTACCTGAGGAAAAAGCTGAGGCTGACAAAATACGGAGGAGAGCTCCTCGGTTTTGGTTGTCCGAGGACAAAAAATTGTACAAGCGTTCATTCTCTGGTCCCTACTTATTATGTGTGCACCCAAAGGCATCAGAGATACTTCTGGAGGAATTGCATGAGGGGATTTGTGGAAGCCATACTGGGGGAAGATCACTATCTCACAGGGCTCTTACCCAAGGATACTGGTGGCCGAACATGCAGAAGGAGGCGCAGGAATATGTCAAAAAGTGTGATCAGTGCCAAAGATTTGCACCGAACATCCACCAGCCTGGAGGAACACTCAATCCGCTCTCCAGCCCATGGCCTTTTGCTCAGTGGGGTCTAGACATTGTGGGTCCATTCCCCAAGGCTGCGGGGAACAGAAGATACCTCCTCGTAGGCACAGATTATTTTACCAAATGGGTTGAGGCTGAGCCTTTAGCCAATATCAGAGATGTGGATGCGAAGAGATTCATCTGGAAGAATATAGTTACGCGGTTCGGCGTCCCCTATGCCCTTATCTCAGATAACGGTCTCCAATTTGACAGTAAAGCCTTCAGGAAATACTGCTCTGACTTGGGAATAAAAAACAGGTATTCCACACCAGCTTATCCGCAAGGAAATGGGCAGGCCGAGGCCGTTAATAAAGTCATCGTGAACGGATTAAAGAAGAGGTTGGATGACGCCAAGGGAAGATGGGTAGAGGAACTACCTCACGTACTGTGGACGTACAGGACAACACCTCGGAGGTCCACTGGGGAAACACCCTTCTCGATGACGTATGGGGCTGAAGCCGTGATACCACTGGAGTGCGGTTTTCCTACAATGAAGTCCGGTGGATTCACTCCGGATGGAAACGAAGAGTTGCTAAAAAGGAACCTGGACCTGATTGAGGAACGGCGAGAAAACGCTAGGGTACAGTTAGCCTACTATCAACATAGGCTAAAGCAAGGTTACGACCTTAACGTAAAGATGAGACCATTGGCCCCTGGGGACTTAGTTTTGAGGAAAGTGGTAGGAAACGCTAAAAACCCTTCTTGGGGGAAATTGGGTCCAAATTGGGAGGGCCCGTATCGCATTACGGCGGTGGCTGGAATAGGAGCATATTACCTAGAAGACTTAGACGAGAGATCTGTACTTCACCCTTGGAATGTAAATAACCTGAAAAGGTATTACTATTAGTAATAAAATTTATCTTGTTTTCTTCTCGCTTACTGATGAATCTATGACATCTTTTGAAATATTAAACAGAAACTAAGTCATGTCAGGTCCTCGGACCACATACTTAGTGGAAATTAATATACTACTTGAAATATTAAACAGAAACTAAGTCATGTCAGGTCCTCGGACCACATACTTAGTGGAAATTAATATACTACTTGAAATATTAAACAGAAACTAAGTCATGTCAGGTCCTCGGACCACATACTTAGTGGAAATTAATATACTACTTGAAATATTAAACAGAAACTAAGTCATGTCAGGTCCTCGGACCACATACTTAGTGGAAATTAATATACTACTTGAAATATTAAACAGAAACTAAGTCATGTCAGGTCCTCGGACCACATACTTAGTGGAAATTAATATACTACTTGAAATATTAAACAGAAACTAAGTCATGTCAGGTCCTCGGACCACATACTTAGTGGAAATTAATATACTACTTGAAATATTAAACAGAAACTAAGTCATGTCAGGTCCTCGGACCACATACTTAGTGGAAATTAATATACTACTTGAAATATTAAACAGAAACTAAGTCATGTCAGGTCCTCGGACCACATACTTAGTGGAAATTAATATACTACTTGAAATATTAAACAGAAACTAAGTCATGTCAGGTCCTCGGACCACATACTTAGTGGAAATTAATATACTACTTGAAATTAATATACCTTGGTGTCAGCTAAAGACCTAATGGAAATAAACATGGCAGAACATCTTTCAAAATAAGAAGCATCAAGTCATCCTGGCTTAATCCTCAGACCATGAGTCTGGACAATATGACTATCCGCGCGGTGTTAAGGAATATATATTCAATGATACAAGTATTATGATGAAACCTTTAGAACATAATCTTGAATCTAAGTCATTTCTTTTTGGGTAAAATCTTGACCTGCTTTATAACCCACCAATGGCTTCGCGGATGTCAGATAAATGTGAATACAATTCAGGACGTTCACGTCCTACTCATTTTTTAGGTGCTACAACATTATCTGTAAATTGTGGAACTTATTAGGGAACGAAGTAAAAGGAAGATGCGTTTTTGAAAGATCAATGTTACGTTTTCGTAGTTCATTTTGTTCCTCATTAATATATGCTGGTTCCTTTATAATAAGTCATGCTGTGAAATTAATCAAAGGGCTGAGCCAAGTAAACATAATACAAGTAAGCAAATTAATAATGTCAACAAATATTACTCGAAATAAAGAAAAATCTCTCATACGCTATTAAAATCAGTCTTCAGGCACAGAGGATAAATTTACAAACTGTGGTCAATATTTAAAAAAAGAAAACAAGGAAAACAATGTAGGCTGACTAAATAACATGGGCGTATAAAACTAAGGCTTCAACTTGATCTGGAGCTTGGGTTTGGACGCTTGGTCGGCTGCTTCAGGGTTAATCTCTTTCTCCTTGTCCTCAAGAGGCTCCTTTGCAGGTAAAGTGACCAAAGCTAACTGCTTCTCAAAATCTTGAGAAGCTGTCCCAGGTTGAGGGGCTTTAGTCACTTCACCTGAAAGGGGCCCCTGTTGGACCTCTTTCTCTTTACCCTGGTCTGGCTGGGCTGCAGAGGGAAGGGGCTGGGCTGAAGCCTCGGCAGCTGGCTGGGGCGCGAGAGGGGTCGGCTCGGTTTGCTTGGGAAGTTGCAGGGCCAAGGGGAAGATTATGCTTTCTGGCCTCCTCAGCCCTGACGAGGCCTCAACCCCAGCCTGGTTGAGAGCCTCTTCCCAAGTTTGCACACAGTAAGCACGGCAGACGGAAGGGACCTCAGCTCGGAGAGTGTCCTCAGTCTCTGCCACGCCAACATCGTACCCATGCTGCTCGGCCTCGTCTCGTTCTTTTTCGGCTTTCAGCTTATCCTCCTCGGCTTGCATTTTCGCTTTGTCAGCCAATTCCTTGAGCTTGTTGGCCTCATCCAATTGCTGCCTTAGAGTTGCAATTTGCTCCTTGGCCGTAACCAGCTGCCCCTTGACCTCAAGCAACACCTTCCTCTGACTCTCAGCCTGAGTCTCAGCCCCCTTCAAGGCGGACTCGGCACTTTTCTTTGCCTGCTCTTCAGTCTTTACCCGCTCCTTAAGATCAGCGTTGCTCTTCTCGGCAATGGACATGGTCTGCACTGCAGCCATCCTTCTCCTTCTTTCCTCCTCCAGCTGCTGAGCAACGGAGTGGTAAATTTCTTCCATCCTAAAGGTGCTCTGGACAGCCTGTTTACCAAAAAGAAAGGAAGATTTAGAATACCAACGAAATAAATGACACATAGCACTAATAAAGAATAATAACACTATTAGTGACAAAGTAATAGTACGTACCATCCCCAGGCACCTTTTGGCTTGGAGGAAGACCTCGCTCCTCCTCAACCCTCTTAGCTCCACCATGTCCTTGGGGAGCAAGAGGGTCTCTTCCAAAGCCGAGGCTACATGGCAGCCCACGCCCCCGTTGTAATCCCTGATCGATGCGTCGTCGGTCAGGGGCTCGCCCCCTAGCATGGGGGCTGGAAGCCACGCCCGCGGCTCGTTTTGTTGAACCTCCCCCATTTCAAGTCCTCGGCTGGGGGCAGGGCCAATTTTTAGTTGTTTCGTCGGCCTGGGGACGTCCTCATCGTGTGAAGATTGAGTCCTCCCGGCCTCTACAACCTCCTTGCCTTTAGGCTCCCTTCTCCTTTTAGGTTCGGGCTGCTCAGCCCTGGAAGGAGGAGCGGGCTGAGGGGCAGGCAAGGGAGATTTGGGAGGAGGGGGAGGAAGTCTCTGTTGGGTTGACCTTCCTGCCTCCCCCCTCCCCGGCTGGCTCTCCAGCAGCTCCTGCAAGCTCCGTTGGGGCTTCCTCTGGATGCCCATGTCCTCAGTGGCGGTGGGTGAGGGAGTGACCAGGTCAAAAACCTCGAAGTCTTCGTTAGCCGAGGATTGATCCGCTAAGCCTTCCCCCTCTCGATCAACCTCCTCTTCCTCTTTCACTTGGGGAACGTACGGGGAAGGCGAACTGGATCCTGCGAGGCTGGCAACGGGTAATGCCTCGGTGTGCTGGGTGTTCTCTGGAAGAGGAATGCCTTCGGGGACTAGGAAGCCCTCGTAAGCGACGCTGATCCGGCGGAGCCGAGGATCCTTTGCCTTTATCACGCACGAGGGATCTTGGAATGCACGGGAGATGGGGGTGTAGCCGAGGATTAGATGAGCCGCCCGCAATTGACCGTCCGAAGGGTTTACGTATATCTCGGCTCGGAGAACTTTGTCCAAGCTAGCTTTGTTAACAAGGCGCAGCGAGGGTGAAGTGGCGCGATGATCTGCAATATCAGAAGAGACAATAAAATATCACTTAAGTATCAGCCGGGGACTATGGGAATGCTAGGAAAAGGTGGGTCAAACGTGAAAAGTAAGTGCGTTAAATCCCCACCTGGCTCTCCCTCTTTAACTGGGCACGGCAAGCCATCGTGCCACTGTCCAGAGAAGATTAAAAAATCTTCTTTTAACCCTTTATTGGATTGGGGGAGACACTGGATCAACCTGACCTCCGCTCGTCTGGATTTCAGGTAATACCCCTGGTTTTTGAGGTGTTGTAGGTTGTAAACCCAGTTTATATCATGGTGGGTCAGGTTTAGATTCAGTCTTTCGTTTAGGACCTCTATACTCCCTAGTACTCTAAACATATTCGGCGCACATTGGGTGGGGGATAGCCTAAAAAACCTAAGATAATTCCTAGTGAGGGTGCCCATGGGAATGGTCATCCCTCCTTCTATGAAAGCGATCATAGGAATGACCACCTCATTCGATTTTCTCTCGTCGTACCACTCGCCCTGGGCCGCGTACCTAACGCCCACATGGGGAGGGATGTTATACTTAGCTCTAAAGTTTCTCATTCCCTCCTCGGAATCTACTAACTCCTTAAATCTACCCATTTTTTTTTTTGGGAGGCCCTGGGAAAGGGATTCTACAGTAAAAGGAATAGAAGTTAAGGAAAGTTCAGGAGGACTTACAGGTGCGAGAAATGGTCCTCGGACAGAATTTGTGTATTTGTAGACGCAGAAGGGAGCAAAAGAAAGAAGTAAAATCTCAGTCTCTAGAATAACGTAATCGCTCGAAAATGACAAAAAATCGATTTGAAAAGACTACTTATAATTGCGCAAAAAAGTAAATGCGGGAGTTCGCCCGCCCAAATTCCCAAAAGGTCTAACCACCGTTGGATGGGCATCTCACCGTTGAACGTGGGAGACAGAGGGGTTGCCAAAATTAAATGAAGGCGCTCCCTGGACACTGAAGAGTCAGGAACGGATCGCGAGAGGAAAAACACGTGCAGCTGTGATTTGACTCAATAGAGTCAGATCGTAAAGGAGATCCGAAGAGAGAATCAAAATCCTCCTTTTCTCCCGAGGAGACGAAAAGCAAGATTTTGAGGGGCTATTGTGTGGGCCAATTTTGCCCTGGGATCCAATAGCGTAAAAGGAAAGGCCCGGCCCAATGTCTTGTGTGAAGGGATACGAACATCCGAAGACGACCAGCCGAGGAACGGATAAAATTTCCATCCGAGGAGAGGTGCAGCAGGCCACCAGGATTGGGAACCGTATCCGAGGACTATGGTCACCTCGGCACTTAGGTCCGAGGTGTCTGGTGAACTTGCTAATCATTCAGAACAACGCCTAGGACAAATCCTATAAAGGAATAAAGGGGTAAATATCAAACAAAAAGCAATAGTAGGGCACGACAAACATCTGGAGGGGGGCTGTCACCTCCGCATTAAATGCCTCCTATCTAACCTTCTGGCCGCATTAATGTGGGGGGTAAGGCCTGAACAGTGTGGGAGCAGCTTTCCAGCTAACAATGGGAGATACAAGAGGGGGTGATGGAGTCAGCTGAAAAGGGGGGACGAATGTCAAGCCCACACGTGGACGAGGAAAAAAGGGGAAAAGCTACGGTATATAAAGGGAAAAAGGAAAAGAAAGAGGGGATCGGAGGCTGAAAAAAGAAAAAGATACGGCAAGACTCTTTTTTGGTATCTGGAACCTCCCTACACTAAAACCCAGTATTTTGGCCTAGGATCAGACTAGCTTTTGTTCCTGCTCTCTACAAATTCATTGTTCGGGCTACGTGGGCTTGGATCCATCACTGCTTTTGGGCGCTTAGCTCGTTTTTGGCCCTTACATTGGTGTATATTTATTATGATTGTGTTTGCATATTGAACTAATTTTCATCATTTAATTGAGGGTTGTAAAATGAATTAAAGTCGAATTAAAAAGTATATATTAAAATATTGACGTGTAAAATTATAAGGACATAGAAACTTATGTGACAAAATATTGTGAGGTTAACTAAAAATTAAAAAAAAAAAATGGTTATATGTGTGTGTGGGCGCATGCACACACCCAAAACACATTAAAAAAAAATTTGGAAATTTTATATGCAATCATGAAATTAATTTTTTTTATCAAAATAATAATGTAATTAACAAATGATTTTTAAATGCAAATGTATTTACTAATCCATATGAAATCATTACTTGGACACACTCTCCATCATATTAAACCAAAAGACCCAAAGCAATTTATTTGTTGGGGTTAAAAAGAAAGAGAGCAATTTGTGGTGAAGGAAATGATCGAAATAGAAAGACGATAAGATAAGAACGGAATAAAAGAACAGGTTGGGCCAATAAGGGCTTGAACCATGTGGCCCAAGCATGGTCCAAGAATACCTGTCTAACCCGAAATATGTCCAAATTCGCCCTAAAGACGATGGGCCTAATGGAGTGGCTTCAAGTAATTACAAAAGTGTTTTTATTTTTTAGATTTATATTTTTATTTTTTTGGGTTGTAGAGACCAGAGAGTAATAATAAAAGTTTCTTTAAATAAAAAAACAATAGTAATGATATGTTTAGATGAAAATTTGGGACTACAATATGTTCCAAAGGTTAGATTGTTCACCAATTCACTCTCATAAGTTGTCCATTTCATTTTGTGTTGGATTAGAAACTTATTAGTAGAGGAGATTTTATGGAAACACATATACCAACAACAAAAAAAAAAAAAGGCCCAATATGATATTATGGTGTTGTTTTAAACAAAATTCCAATATTGTCCAATTTTGATCGCATCGAGGCTTTGCAATATTTGATTGATCACTTATATTTCATTTACTGAAATTCTCTTAAGCAAAAAAAAAAAAAAGTTATTATGCCTTCTTCAGATAAATCATAAAGTCATGCAATTTTATTAGCTGGTAAGATTAGTAAGGACTTGTAATTGCATTTGAAACGATCAAAAAGAATATATCTTTTTTCTTTTTCTTTTTCTATTTTTTAAGAAAAAGAGGTTGAGGTCGAGAATTGTGGATGTCTCAAAATCCGTGGCTATCTAGTGAAGAGGGCGAGTGGTTCTCTTGGTCCCAAGTATCCATTCTTGTACTTCATATTTCCAATCCTCAACCACCCCAACCATCTCTGCTTGTTAAACTCAAACTCTCTCACACATTAAACTCACTGCTATCCAAATATGTCATCAGCTGTGGTTGCAGGTTCTTCCTCCTCTTGCAGTGCCACCTTCACTAGGAACAGCTCCATCAAAACTTCTTCAACAACACCTGCAAAGCCATTCTTCATATCATCTAAATGCCAGGTATAACTTTTATATATATAAAAATATAGTACCAACATATAAAACATTGCCACTTTCATCTATCCTTAATTCTCAAGAAACCCATTTGTAGAAAGCCTTTACTCTCTTTCTTCTCTCCAGAAAACCGCCTTCCAAGGCCTCTCACTCCAAGAAGCCAAAAGGGGTGTCTCGGATTCCTTCATAGCTGAGAATAGAAGCAGTTTCGCAAGTGTTATAAGAAGAGGGCTTGAGGTCACTGCAAGAACTTCTGGGGCATCAAAGACCATTGAGGCTGAGGTTGACAAGCCACTAGGCCTCACTTTGGGTCAAAAGCCTGGGGGCCGTATTATCATTAGTGTGAGTTCTGCTATTTCTCTGTTTTCTATCTTCAATTTGCGAAACTTGTTATCCACCAAAATATTTAAAAAAAAATAAATAAATAACAGTACAATGATCTTATTTTGTAAGAGTTGGAATAATAGTTAAATGATTAAATACATACAATATGGTTAAGCTTTTTGGTACAAATAGTAGTTTATCATGATATCCGATCAAGTAATCCTAAATTCAAACGTGTTTATAAGCCAGTGTCATTGCTCAAAGTTCAAATCCCCCCTCCCTTGATATTATAACTATCAAATTATTAATAAAATTAAAAAAAAAAAAAAAAATTTAAACTTATCTTCGCTTTACCTCTCATTTAAAATGTTAAATGTCACATTTTGAGTCTCATTTATTAAGATGAGTCTTGAACTCTCTATCTACAAACATGAGAGAGGATTAGAATAATGAATAAATGATTAAAATCAATATTTCTTAACAACTTTAAACTTTTGGTACAAGTAGTACAACATCAGTAAGTATGCTATATGGATTAAGCTGAAGTTTTTCATGGCAACTCAATCTGATTCAGGCTGTAGATGGGGGTGGGAATGCAGCAAAAGCAGGACTAAAGGCAGGTGACCAAGTTCTATACACTAGCAGTTTCTTTGGAGATGAGCTATGGCCAGCTGATAAGCTGGGATATACAAAAACTGCCATCCAAGCAAAGCCAGACTCTGTCTACTTCGTTGTTAGCAGGTTCACTTTTCTTAACTTTGTTTGTATCCTCTTGCTTCTTCGCTTCATGTTAATTGTGCACTGTTGGTGAAACATTCCATGGAAGATAGATAAAGGTTAAAACTAATTAAAGCATTAATCATTCTTGAGGCTTATTATTAGGCTTAGCAGTACAATTGACAATTTATCTGAAGCTGTATGAGGATCTTGTTAAAAAAGCTTTGGATTATTGAATTTTTATGCCATCTGCTATTACCTGTAAACTCAGTAAAAGATTGATAAATATTTTTCTAGAATATCTAATGGATTATCAGTGTGACAATAATTTCTACAAGTTTAAAATGTTTAATTTTTAAAGTTTGATATATGCTTTTGTAGACGTGCATTACAGCCCTTTTATAGGCTATCTCAGGTGGGGACTCAGCTTTTTGTCCAGAATTTCAGCTGATCAAATGTAATGAATTCTTTCGTTTGCTAGTCAATTAATGGATTTTTTTGACAATATAGTAAGAATTTGCTATCATAATTGTCTTGGACACTTCATTTATCTGGACCTTGAAGTTATAACCTTCAAAGATTGTGAGCATGCCAGTAATTAGAGGCCCACAGTGTGGTAACTTCATCAAGAAGCATTAGAGCTGAGTTTGAAATGGTTCTGTAGATGTGGAAATTTTGCAACTAATTACAAAATGTCTCGTGCTATTTAGTGGGTTCCACTGTCGTTATTTACAAACCAATGTAAATATTCCAAGTGTTCTACATAAAAATTTCAAAGAATATCTAAGGGTCAATCACAAAGATGAAAATGCCACAGGAAACAAAACCTAACATATACAATTCATTATATAATACTATATTTTGGATCATTATACATATGGGGTCAAGCTGCAATATCAGTGGAATCCAATTGTAAGATCTCTGTTAATACTTGAAATCTTGGTTTCCCATCCACTATTACGTTGTTTGTGGAAATTTGTTTAGTGTTTTTACTCTGTTTTGGATCTTCATCTTTCCTTGAAGTCCAAAGGAACTTTTAGTATGCTAAAGATGATGGCCTTTCTCATTCCCTTTTTTGCAATTTGGAAGAATCAAATCTGAGAATATTTGATGTTAAGGAGAGAGAGGAGCCAGGGGAATTGTTAACCACTAGTGGTAATCTATTTTTAGGGTCCAAATATCTGGTTTGTAATAGTATATTTTCTTTGTTCTTTTTAGACAGAACCTTGTGTCATTGAAGTTTGAAATTATTTGGGATATGCGTATCTTGCCATGCATTTACTTTATCTATATTAGATACTAACCAACATAATTTAAGAGGAAAAAAAAAAGGAATTTCTTCAAAATAAATTGATTAGACTTGTCTAATTTTTTTTAATTAATTTTTATACTTAAGTAGTAGAATTGTTATCAGTTACTTATACTATAATGTTGTCACATTTGTCATTTTAGGTTCCTTCAGTCAATTACTTACTGTACACATAATGTATTCCATGTAAAAATCAGTACTTAAAGGAACAAAGTAAACTATAATAACAAGTAAAAATCTGCAAGTGAGCTGATGATGTTAAATTTTTTATAGTATTCTGTTTTATTTTTTCTATGCCTAATGGTCCATTTATCTATCTGCAATACAGAGGTGCTGATGTAGATGTTAAGAAACTACAAAAGCGTCCAGCTCCTCCCCGCTTTGGAAGAAAATTAACTGATGCTCAGAAGGCAATTATAATTTTGGCATAATAAGCTTCAATTTACTACAAATTTTTTACTTGTCTTCTGGGTTCAATATAATATCTTAATGTAATTTTAACACCTAATTATTAAATGGGAACCCATCTTGCAGGCTAGAGCTACTCACATATGCCTTGATTGTGGATATGTATACACTGTACAGAAACCTTTTGACGAGCAGGTAAGCTTAGCTTCTGAAATTTGTCATACTCCATAATTCCCCTTAAGACCAGAGAAGGAACAGATTCCAGCTGAAGCACTTCTCAACATCAGAGTAAATATAGTGAACCCTCTCCCATTTAAGAAAGAAGAAGATTCAATAAAACAGCAGCAAAAGTAGAACAACATTGCTTCTTCATCTTTTCTTTTCTTTTCTTTTTTTTCTCCATTTCTGTTTTCTGTCTATAGCAGAGAGTTTAAGTCAAGACTCCTCTACCCCTTGATTCCTTCAATGCTGTGCTATCACAGCATTGGCACATTGTCGCCATGCTAATTAAGTCACAGTTCACCATGAGTTCACCATCCATATGCATTGCCTTGTGATCATTTTAGTCAATTGTTGATATCTTCTTAGTAGGTGATAATTTATCAAGATATTCGGATTTTATTTTTCTGCAGCCGGATGCATATGTATGCCCTCAATGTAGAGCACCAAAGAAGAGGTTTGCACGGTATGATGTAAACACTGGAAAACCAATTGGAGGTGGGTTGCCTCCAATTGGGGTCATCATTGGCTGGTGGCTGGTATTGGTGGAGTTGGAGCATTGCTTGTTTATGGTCTTCAATGATTCTTTTTTACTATTGCCTTCTGATTACAAACCCTTTGTTCTCCTCTCCAAATCAATCAGCCTGGTTGATATAATGTTAAATTCTGAAGTGTCTTTGGTATTCAGTATGCCAAGATTTCACTCTTTGGAGCCTTTTTATGTGTCTTAAAATGAACTGTAAATCTAAAGGATGTGCTTGAAATTAGAAGAAACTCCAGGAGCAACATTTGTGACCGTTGCATTGATTGCAATCTCTGAATTGTATAGATCAGGCTGTTTTGTGGGTGGATCCCGTCAAATTTGAGTTGATAAGGTTATTTTTTGGATAGATCTAGTCAAATTTGCACCAATTCGTTGAGTTGTGCATGGTGATGGGTCAAATTGTGAGATAACAAAATGTTTTTCAAAGCATTTGCAAAAATGCAATCAAACACTAAAAAATTAAACATTTTTAATTGAACATATTTTACATCAAAAAATATTTTACAACAAAAAAAAATTAGCCTAAAAGTACACTTTTGGCCCTTAAAATTTGGGGTTAATTTCATTTTGATTCTCTAAGTTTTAAAATTTTCATTTTAGTATTTCATGTTCGATACAAAATCGATATTCCTGCATTATACAACATTTTATAACTAGTATTTCGTATATAGTTAAACATGAATAGAACTTCATATTGCTAACTAAAATGGATGGCAAAGCTAATATGAAAAATGAAATCAAACTAAAATGAAAATTTTGAAACTTGAAAAACCAAAATGAAAAGAATATCAAACTTTAAGGGCCAAAAATATATTTTAGATAAAGGAATCAATCTCGTATCGGAGACTGTACCAGTTTAGTCAGTAGAATGATATATTTCGATATCGCTTAATATTGATATACTGTTTCAAGTTTACCACTAATTTTATATATATATATATATATATATCTATTTATATGTTTATTAGTTAAAGTAAGTATATTCATTATGAATAGTTAAAATTATAAGCTAATGGTTTTTATTCTTTAGTTTTTTTTTTCTTTAAAGTTAAAATAACATCTGATTGTTATTTTTTATGATAAAACTAATATATCAATGTTACTTGCTAGTAATAGAAAACTCATATAATGATAAATAATAGTAGTAAGTACACAAAAAGTCTTTTACACTTTAATTCTTGATAGATGTGCCTGTTATTAAAATTTGAAATGCTCACGTGTTTGGTCAGAGAAGGTCACACAAAACAAAATAAAGGCATTTAACAAAATTTAAAAAAGAAACAGAAAATAAGGCAAACCAGTTTGGGGCCCTGGCGAAAAATATAAGGAAGAAGAAGAAGATGAAGAAGAAGAGGATGAATGGTGAATCATCAACATGGGGTTAAGGCCGGTGAAATTGTGGCAGCAGCGGTGGCTATCTGGTATCAACTTCCGCTGCTATTTTCGTTTTAAGTGTTTTTTTTTCCCTTACCGGCCGATTTTCTTTTTTCAGCCAAAACACTCCGATATTCGCCGGTATAACTGGTACATAGTAGGTATTTAAACCGGTACGAATACCGGTATATCTGTATCGGTCTGAGGTCCGGTGCGACATATACCGGCCAGTACAATACGGTATTTATTACTCTCTCCGTCTCACTTTTTTTGTCCTGTTTGAAAGTCAAACTTTTGAAGGGAACATCATTTATTATCTTGGTCTACCTTTTAAAAATGCATAAGTTTTCCAAACTACCCTTAAAAAACATTTATCAAAAAATTAAATTAGTAAATTAATAAGGGTATAATAGGGAACATTAGTAATCTAGTTAACTTTTATTTTTAGAAACAGGACAATATTTTGGGACATCTAAAATAGAATAGAGGACAAAAAAAGTAGAACGAAGGGAGTATAATTTTTTAGTAAAATATAAGTTATATTTACTAATCATAAATTTTAAAAAGAAACAGGAGATGATTGAACTAATAAACTTTTCAACAAAAAAAAAAGAAGTACTCCCTCCGTCCCACTTTGTTTGTCCTCTATCCATTTTGAAATGTCCCAAAATATTGTCCTGTTTTTAAAAATAAAGTCATTAATTTACTAATATTCCTATTATACCTATTAATTTACTAATTCAATTTTTTGATAAATTTATTTAAGGGTAGTTTTGGAAACTTATACATTTTTTAAAAGTAGACAAGACAATAAATGATGTTCCCTTAGAAAATTTAACTTTTCAAACAGGACAAACAAAGTGGGACGGAGGAGAGTAATAAACTTGTTTTTATAAATGCCTTGAAAGTTCAAACCTATCATCTTGAAACTTTGTAAAATTTATTATGCTTGGTTTTTCACAAAACCTTATTATCTTTACAATGCTTATTATCGTTGGTCAAAAGTTCTTCCCATAGTCGAAGGCCTCAATATCAGCTGTCAAAATAATCACACCATTATCCAAGGTCATTACTGTATAGTACACCTCAAAAGCATCATTTTGCTCAGAACATCACTCTTACCAATTAAATAGCCCCCAGAGTCTGAAAACAGTCAAACTTCCTCTTGTAATAGTAGCCTATTACCGATACGGTGCAGATTTTGTATACATATTTAGGACCGTTGTATCAACCATCGTGGTCATACTTTTGATTATGGCAGCTACGTCAAAGACTGGCCAGACTGAAGTAAAGCCCAACTGGAATTTTGATCATTACCGAGCTTCAAGTTCTATGGCTGGCAGCGGCAGGGCCAGGAGACCCTCTCAATTCTTCAAGATTATACTCCCCTCTGCCATGCAACACATGAAACTGGTAATGTACCTTCCACTAGTTGTCTAGTACCATACCATTTTACATCATAATTACAACAATGTAACTTTCTTCGGTGGCTGCATAGGATTCCTGAAAATTTTGTGATGGAATTTGGAGGTGAGCTATCCACCATAGCTACACTCACTGCTCCCTATGGTGATATTTGGCAAGTGGAATTGGAAAAAGCTGATAACAACATTTGGTTTTGTAACGGTTGACAAGATTTTGTTGAATACCATTCTATATGTTATGGTTATTTTTTAATTTTCAGATATGAAGGAAATTCAAGTTTCCATATTCTTATATTTGATCAAATTGCCACTGAGATTCAATATCCACCCAACAAGAACTATAAATTGGAAGATCATTAGGTAGAAATAATAGACTTAGATGAAGATAATACAAAACATATCTCCCTCACATGATTTGCCCACAAAACATGAAGTTAGAAAAAAGGTTTGTAAGGAAAAAATTTTTCTAACATGTCCAGAGGAAGAGAGAGAGCAATCCAAGCAACCTTCAAGTTCAAGCCTAAAAATCCTTCTTTCATGGGTATCTGGCATAATATGGTGAGCCTTTACACATGATTTGATCATGAAATTTTTAAATATGGCCTTGAAATATATATGCTTTAATGCTTTTTGCAATCCTTCTTTCTTATGCAGTATGTATCTGCTAAATTTTCTATCAAGTATACTATTGGGAAGCAATTTGTGACACTTCAAACTACTAATTGAAAACAATGGCAAGTCTGGTGTTATTACAACCAAAATGTTAAGTCTTCAGCTATGAGAATGGGGAAGGGATGGGTTGCATTTTCGAAAGACAATAATTTAGAAGAAGGAGATGTTTGTGTCTTTAAGTTGATCGAGAGGAAGCCTGTTGTGTTTAGTGTCTCAATATTTCATGTGGTTAACCATCAGAGTTCATACTAGAATAACTTGTTTAAATGTAAAATCAGGGTCGATGATGCCTCTTTTTTCTTTTTTTTCTTTTTTTTTAATATATATATTTAGAGATTTTGTTGAATGGTATGGTTTTATTTTCTGATTGATAGATTTTAAGACTTCTCTTTATCTAATATAGTAGGTCTTGTTCATTCAAGTAATTCATAGTACAAACTGTATCTGGTTTTATTTATTTATTTATTTATTTATTTATAATTTCTTCCTTATTTCAAAGTGTAATTCTAAAACTTTTAAGATCACCATTGTATGGGACTAGAATAGAACAACTTAGTCTAATTCATATCATTGATTAGTTGAAATTGGAAGCCAAATAAGCATAAAGACCAATTGCTTAATTCAACAACAATACATATAATTAAGGGCCTTATAGCTTAATTGGTACATCTCCATGTTCAAGTATTTGGAGGGTCAAGACTCTAGAGGATGGAAATGGTTCGAGTTGTGAGATCAACAACACATACATTATAACTATATAAAAAAAAATAATACATACATACATACATACATACATACATATATATATATATATATATATATATATGAAACACTTAATTTAATAAAAAGATTTAAATTACATAATTATAAATTTTTTTAGAAACTATTCAGCATAGTTTTATAGCTGGTAAATCAATTGCCACAAATTTATCAATTGTTTTATATAAATGGAGAAAATTTTTTTAATATCACTTTTTTAAAATATACCATTATCAGTTGAGTAATTTGAACATATCCAAGCATATTAAAAAACAAAAAAAACAAAATGTACAACCTCATTCTATGGAACATGTGTAATATCTTACATTAAGTTTAAATTATTATATAAGTTTAAAATTGTAACATTTTTTTCTTTCCAAATATAAGTATAATACCTATATTATTAAAAATTTAATTTTATGATATATTTTTTTAATATTTATAATATTTATTACTTTTTTAGTGCTCGTATTTCTAATTTCTTATGCTTTTTAGCCTAAAACTAAATAGTTTAGCCCAAATTTAATAAAATTTTATTCCTTTCAAGTTCAACCCAAAAATTAAGGAAAAAAATGAATTTTTGAGTCTAAAAAATTTAAGGCTACAATTAAAGAGAAAACTTAAAAAAGAATCAATTTAAGGTCTAATTAGTCCAAAATGGAAGGAAGTGGATTGAAATAGACTAAACTGGACCGAATGGACAGAAGTGGACCAAATGGAATAGAAATGGACCAAATAGGACCGAATTGGACTAACATGGACCAAATGTGTATAGATTCCAAAACTTGACCCAGAGGTAGCTATCTATCTCCTCTTTTTCTCTTCATGATCAATGAAGAACCAATTTCAATTACAGTCCTTATTTGATCTACAACTGCGAGAGGCAATTCTGAAAATTCCATCACCAACATCTCCGTAGTCACATAAATTAGTATTGCTTGGAACCCAAAAGGGAGCTTTGTCTTTAAAGCCAGCCTGTGGTTTAAGTCAAAGACATAAATTCAACACTGAAGGACGATGTCCTGCTCCTGCATCATTGCATTTCTTAAGGATTAATGGATTATGTGGTGGAAAGATCTGCTTGGTTCGATCACCTTGGAATTTTAGATCAATTCAATCGATATTACATTTATTTTCTAGCTCATAAACTTCATGGTGAACCCAAATGACCAATTGCTTAATAGCCATATCTAAAAGGAGGAGTTCTCTTTTTTTGCTGCTATGACCATTGACAGCCAAGTACCAACTTAATGGTGAATTGGTGAATGCCTCTTCAAATGCCATGGGTTCTAAACATGGGAAGGGCTAAACTGAATTGTGATGCAGCCTTGGAAATTGGAAAGGAAGAAGTTTGGTGTTGGCTAGAGGAATTCTATGGGCTATGCTGATTGCTAGAGAAATGGGACTGTCCAAGATTGTGGTTGTAGGAGATTCTAAGGTTTGTATGGATGCTTTCTCAAATACAGTTGATCTTGATGACCCTCCATGGCAATTAAAAGTTATTTTAGAAGATATCATATTAAAA
>JAXUIC010000148.1:0-61016 GCA_035136125.1 Quercus rubra
TTCTTTCAATTTTTTTCAATTTTTTTTGCCATTTTTTTGGAATTTTCTCTTGCACGTCGGGAAGGAACGAAACGTAGCGATAATTTTTATTTTCTCCCTTTCTCAGCGTTTTCCAACCTATTTTTCCTTGGAATGAAGCCGTAATGGTATATTTCGATTTTTTGAATTTTTTTGCTATTTTTTTGGAATTTTCTCTTCCCCGTCGGGAATGAACGAAACGGAGTGATAATTTTTATTTTCTCTCTTTCTCAGCCTTTTCCATCCTATTTGGGCTTGAAATGAAGCCGTACGGGTATTTTTCAATTTTTTGAATATTTTTGCTATTTTTATGGAATTTTCTTTTACGGTTCGGGAAGGAACGAAACGAAGGGATAATTTTATTTTGTCATTTTCTCAGAATTTTCCAACCTATTTTGGCTTGGAATGAAGCCATAACGGTAATTTTAAATTTTTGAATTTTCTCTTGCCCGTCGGGAAGGAACGAAACGGAGTAATAGTTTTTATTTTCTCTCTTTCTAAGCATTTTCCCACCTATTTTGGCTTGGGATGAATCCGTAATGGTATTTTACAAATTTTTCAATTTTTTTGCTATTTTTTTTGGAATTTTCTCTTGCCTGTCGGGAAGGAACAAAACGTAGCGATCATTTTTATTTTCTCCATTCTCAGCGTTTTCCAACCTATTTTTTCCTTGGAATGAAGCCGTAATGGTATTTTCAATTTTTTGAATTTTTTTCTATTTTTTTTGAATTTTCTCTTGCCCGTCGGGAAGGAACGAAACAGTGCAATAATTTTTATTTTCTCTCTTTCTCAGCCTTTTCCAACATATTTTGGCTTGGAATGAAGTCGTAATGGTATTTTTCAATTTCTTGAATTTTTTTGCTATTCTTTTGCAATTTTCTCTTACCCATCGGGAAGGAACGAAACAAAACGATAGTTTTTATTTTCTCACTTTCTCAGCCTTTTCCAACATATTTTGGCTTGGAATGAAGCCGTAATGGTATTTTCCAATTTTTTGAATTTTTTTGCTATTTTTTTGGAATTTTCTCTACCCCGTCGGGAAGGAACGAAACGGAGTGATAGTTTTTATTTGCTCTCTTTCTAAGCATTTTCCCACCTATTTTGGCTTGGGATGAATCCGTAATGGTATTTTTCAGTTTTTTCAATTTTTTTGCTATTTTTTTTGGAATTTTCTCTTGCCTGCCGGGAAGGAACAAAACGTAGCGATAATTTTTATTTTCTCCATTCTCAGCGTTTTCCATCCTATTTTTCCTTGGAATGAAGCCGTAATGGTATTTTTCAATTTTTGAATTTTTTTTTTATTTTTTTGGAATTTTCTCTTGCCCGTCGGGAAGGAACGAAACAGAGCTATAATTTTTTTTTTCTCTCTTTCTCAGCCTTTTCCAACATACTTTGGCTTGGAATGAAGTCGTAATGGTATTTTTCAATTTGTTGAATTTTTTTGCTATTCTTTTGCAATTTTCTCTTACCCATCGGGAAGGAACGAAACAAAATGATAGTTTTTATTTTCTCACTTTCTCAGCCTTTTCCAACATATTTTGGCTTGGAATGAAGCCGTAATGGTATTTTTCAATTTTTTGAATTTTTTTGCTATTTTTTTGGAATTTTTTCTTCCCCGTCAGGAATGAACGAAACGGAGTGATAATTTTTATTTCTCTCTTTCTCAGCATTTTCCCACCTATTTTGGCTTGGGATGAATCCGTAATGGTTTCTTTCAATTTTTTCAATTTTTTTTGCCATTTTTTTGGAATTTTCTCTTGCACGTCGGGAAGGAACGAAACGTAGCGATAATTTTTATTTTCTCCCTTTCTCAGCGTTTTCCAACCTATTTTTCCTTGGAATGAAGCCGTAATGGTATATTTCGATTTTTTGAATTTTTTGCTATTTTTTTGGAATTTTCTCTTCCCCGTCGGGAAGGAACGAAACGGGGCGATAATTTTTCTTTTCTCTCTGTCTCTGCCTTTTCCATCCTATTTGGGTTTGGAATGAAACCGTAATGGTATTTTTCAATTTTTTGAATATTGTTGCTGTTTTTATGCAATTTTCTCTTACCCTTCGGGAAGGAACGAAACAAAACGATAGTTTTTATTTTCTCACTTTCTCAGCCTTTTTCAACATATTTTGGCTTGGTATGAAGCCGTAATGGTATTTTGGAATTTTCTCTACCCCGTCGGGATGAAACGAAACGGAATGATAGTTTTTATTTTCTCTCTTTCTAAGCATTTTCCCACCTATTTTTGGCTTGGGATGAATCCGTAATGGTATTTTTCAATTTTGCAATTTTTTTGCTATTTTTTTTGGAATTTTCTCTTGCCTGTCGGGAAGGAACGAAACGTAGCGATAATTTTTATTTTCTCCATTTCTCAGCGTTTTCCAACCTGTTTTCCCATGGAATGAAGCCGTAATGGTATTTTTCGATTTTTTGAATTTTTTTGCTATTTTTTTGGAATTTTCCGTTGCCCGTCGGGAAGAAACGAAACGGAGCGATAATTTTTATTTTCTCTCATTCTCAGCCTTTTCCAACATATTTTGGCTTGGAATGAAGTCGTAATGGTATTTTTCAATTTTTTGAATTTTTTTGCTATTTTTTTGGAATTTTCTCTTACCCATCGGGAAGGAACGAAACAAAACGATACTTTTTATTTTCTCACTTTTTCAGCCTTTTCAAACATATTTTGGCTTGGAATGAAGCCGTAATGGTGTTTTTCAATTTTTTGAATTTTTTTGCTATTTTTTTGGAATTTTCTCTTGCCCGTCGGGAAGGAACGAAACAGAGCGATAATTTTTTTTTTCTCTCTTTCTCAGCCTTTTCCAACATACTTTGGCTTGGAATGAAGTCGTAATGGTATTTTTCAATTTGTTGAATTTTTTTGCTATTCTTTTGCAATTTTCTCTTACCCATCGGGAAGGAACGAACCAAAATGACAGTTTTTATTTTCTCACTTTCTCAGCCTTTTCCAACATATTTTGGCTTGGAATGAAGCCGTAATGGTATTTTTCAATTTTTTGAATTTTTTTGCTATTTTTTTGGAATTTTCTCTTCCCCGTCGGGAATGAACGAAACGTAGCGATAATTTTTATTTTCTCCATTTCTCAGCGTTTTCCAACCTGTTTTCCCATGGAATGAAGCCGTAATGGTATTTTTCGATTTTTTGAATTTTTTTGCTATTTTTTTGGAATTTTCCGTTGCCCGTCGGGAAGAAACGAAACGGAGCGATAATTTTTATTTTCTCTCATTCTCAGCCTTTTCCAACATATTTTGGCTTGGAATGAAGTCGTAATGGTATTTTTCAATTTTTGAATTTTTTTGCTATTTTTTTGGAATTTTCTCTTACCCATCGGGAAGGAACGAAACAAAACGATACTTTTTATTTTCTCACTTTTTCAGCCTTTTCAAACATATTTTGGCTTGGAATGAAGCCGTAATGGTGTTTTTCAATTTTTTGAATTTTTTTGCTATTTTTTTGGAATTTTCTCTTACCCGTCGGGAAGGAACGAAACGTAGCGATAATTTTTACTTTCTCCCTTTCTCAGCGTTTTCCAACCTATTTTTCCTTGGAATGAAGCCGTAATGGTATTTTTCAATTTTTTGAATTTTTTTCTATTTTTTTTGAATTTTCTCTTGCCCGTCGGGAAGGAACGAAACAGAGCGATAATTTTTATTTTCTCTCTTTCTCAGCCTTTTCCAACATATTTTGGCTTGGAATGAAGTCGTAATGGTATTTTTCAATTTCTTGAATTTTTTTGCTATTTTTTTGGAATTTTCTCTTGCCCGTCGGGAAGGAACGAACACAACGATAATTTTTATTTTCTCACTTTCTCAGCCTTTTCCAACATATTTTGGCTTGGAATGAAGCCGTAATGGTATTTTTCAATTTTTTGAATCTTTTTTGCTATTTTTTTGGAATTTTCTCTTCCCCGTCGGGAAGGAACGAAACGGAGTGATAGTTTTTATTTTCTCTCTTTCTAAGCATTTTCCCACCTATTTTGGCTTGGGATGAAGCCGTAATGGTATTTTTCAATTTTTTGAATTTTTTTGCTATTTTTTTGGAATTTTCTCTTCCCCGTCGGGAATGAACGAAACGGAGTGATAATTTTTATTTTCTCTCTTTCTCAGCCTTTTCCATCCTATTTGGGCTTGAAATGAAGCCGTACGGGTATTTTTCAATTTTTTGAATATTTTTGCTATTTTTATGGAATTTTCTTTTACGGTTCGGGAAGGAACGAAACGAAGGGATAATTTTTATTTTGTCATTTTCTCAGAATTTTCCAACCTATTTTGGCTTGGAATGAAGCCATAACGGTAATTTTAAATTTTTGAATTTTCTCTTGCCCGTCGGGAAGGAACGAAACGGAGTAATAGTTTTTATTTTCTCTCTTTCTAAGCATTTTCCCACCTATTTTGGCTTGGGATGAATCCGTAATGGTATTTTACAAATTTTTCAATTTTTTTGCTATTTTTTTTGGAATTTTCTCTTGCCTGTCGGGAAGGAACAAAACGTAGCGATCATTTTTATTTTCTCCATTCTCAGCGTTTTCCAACCTATTTTTCCTTGGAATGAAGCCGTAATGGTATTTTCAATTTTTTGAATTTTTTTCTATTTTTTTTGAATTTTCTCTTGCCCGTCGGGAAGGAACGAAACAGTGCAATAATTTTTATTTTCTCTCTTTCTCAGCCTTTTCCAACATATTTTGGCTTGGAATGAAGTCGTAATGGTATTTTTCAATTTCTTGAATTTTTTTGCTATTCTTTTGCAATTTTCTCTTACCCATCGGGAAGGAACGAAACAAAACGATAGTTTTTATTTTCTCACTTTCTCAGCCTTTTCCAACATATTTTGGCTTGGAATGAAGCCGTAATGGTATTTTCCAATTTTTTGAATTTTTTTGCTATTTTTTTGGAATTTTCTCTACCCCGTCGGGAAGGAACGAAACGGAGTGATAGTTTTTATTTGCTCTCTTTCTAAGCATTTTCCCACCTATTTTGGCTTGGGATGAATCCGTAATGGTATTTTTCAGTTTTTTCAATTTTTTTGCTATTTTTTTTGGAATTTTCTCTTGCCTGCCGGGAAGGAACAAAACGTAGCGATAATTTTTATTTTCTCCATTCTCAGCGTTTTCCATCCTATTTTTCCTTGGAATGAAGCCGTAATGGTATTTTTCAATTTTTTGAATTTTTTTTTTATTTTTTTGGAATTTTCTCTTGCCCGTCGGGAAGGAACGAAACAGAGCTATAATTTTTTTTTTCTCTCTTTCTCAGCCTTTTCCAACATACTTTGGCTTGGAATGAAGTCGTAATGGTATTTTTCAATTTGTTGAATTTTTTTGCTATTCTTTTGCAATTTTCTCTTACCCATCGGGAAGGAACGAAACAAAATGATAGTTTTTATTTTCTCACTTTCTCAGCCTTTTCCAACATATTTTGGCTTGGAATGAAGCCGTAATGGTATTTTTCAATTTTTTGAATTTTTTTGCTATTTTTTTGGAATTTTTTCTTCCCCGTCAGGAATGAACGAAACGGAGTGATAATTTTTATTTTCTCTCTTTCTCAGCATTTTCCCACCTATTTTGGCTTGGGATGAATCCGTAATGGTTTCTTTCAATTTTTTTCAATTTTTTTTGCCATTTTTTTGGAATTTTCTCTTGCACGTCGGGAAGGAACGAAACGTAGCGATAATTTTTATTTTCTCCCTTTCTCAGCGTTTTCCAACCTATTTTTCCTTGGAATGAAGCCGTAATGGTATATTTCGATTTTTTGAATTTTTTTGCTATTTTTTTGGAATTTTCTCTTCCCCGTCGGGAAGGAACGAAACGGGGCGATAATTTTTCTTTTCTCTCTGTCTCTGCCTTTTCCATCCTATTTGGGTTTGGAATGAAACCGTAATGGTATTTTTCAATTTTTTGAATATTGTTGCTGTTTTTATGCAATTTTCTCTTACCCTTCGGGAAGGAACGAAACAAAACGATAGTTTTTATTTTCTCACTTTCTCAGCCTTTTTCAACATATTTTGGCTTGGTATGAAGCCGTAATGGTATTTTGGAATTTTCTCTACCCCGTCGGGATGAAACGAAACGGAATGATAGTTTTTATTTTCTCTCTTTCTAAGCATTTTCCCACCTATTTTTGGCTTGGGATGAATCCGTAATGGTATTTTTCAATTTTGCAATTTTTTTGCTATTTTTTTTGGAATTTTCTCTTGCCTGTCGGGAAGGAACAAAACGTAGCGATAATTTTTATTTTCTCCATTCTCAGCGTTTTCCAACCTATTATTCCTTGGAATGAAGCAGTAATGGTATTTTTCAATTTTTTGAATTTTTTTCTATTTTTTTGGAATTTTCTCTTGCCCGTCAGGAAGGAACGAAACAGAGCGATAATTTTTTTTTTCTCTCTTTCTCAGCCTTTTCCAACATATTTTGGCTTGGAATGAAGTCGTAATGGTATTTTTCAATTTCTTGAATTTTTTTGCTATTCTTTTGCAATTTTCTCTTACCCATCGGGAAGGAACGAAACAAAACGATAGTTTTTATTTTCTCACTTTCTCAGCCTTTTCCAACATATTTTGGCTTGGAATGAAGCCGTAATGGCAATTTCCAATTTTTTGAATTTTTTTGCTATTTTTTTGGAATTTTCTCTACCCCGTCGGGAAGGAACGAAACGGAGTGATAGTTTTTATTTTCTCTCTTTCTAAGCATTTTCCCACCTATTTTGGCTTGGGATGAATCCGTAATGGTATTTTTCAATTTTTTCAATTTTTTTGCTATTTTTTTTGGAATTTTCTCTTGCCTGCCGGGAAGGAACAAAACGTAGCGATAATTTTTATTTTCTCCATTCTCAGCGTTTTCCAACCTATTTTTCCTTGGAATGAAGCCGTAATGGTATTTTTCAATTTTTTGAATTTTTTTTTATTTTTTTGGAATTTTCTCTTGCCCGTCGGGAAGGAACGAAACAGATCTATAATTTTTTTTTTCTCTCTTTCTCAGCCTTTTCCAACATACTTTGGCTTGGAATGAAGTCGTAATGGTATTTTTCAATTTGTTGAATTTTTTTGCTATTCTTTTGCAATTTTCTCTTACCCATCGGGAAGGAACGAAACAAAATGATAGTTTTTATTTTCTCACTTTCTCAGCCTTTTCCAACATATTTTGGCTTGGAATGAAGCCGTAATGGTATTTTTCAATTTTTTGAATTTTTTTGCTATTTTTTTGGAATTTTTCTTCCCCGTCAGGAATGAACGAAACTGAGTGATAATTTTTATTTTCTCTCTTTCTCAGCATTTTCCCACCTATTTTGGCTTGGGATGAATCCGTAATGGTTTCTTTCAATTTTTTCAATTTTTTTTGCCATTTTTTTGGAATTTTCTCTTGCACGTCGGGAAGGAACGAAACGTAGCGATAATTTTTATTTTCTCCCTTTCTCAGCGTTTTCCAACCTATTTTTCCTTGGAATGAAGCCGTAATGGTATTTTTCAATTTTTTGAATTTTTTTTATTTTTTTTGAATTTTCTCTTGCCCGTCGGGAAGGAACGAAACAGAGCGATAATTTTTTTTTCTCTCTTTCTCAGCCTTTTCCAACATACTTTGGCTTGGAATGAAGTCGTAATGATATTTTTCAATTTGTTGAATTTTTTTGCTATTCTTTTGCAATTTTCTCTTACCCATCGGGAAGGAACGAAACAAAATGATAGTTTTTATTTTCTCACTTTCTCAGCATTTTCCAACATATTTTGGCTTGGAATGAAGCCGTAATGGTATTTTTCAATTTTTTGAATTTTTTTGCTATTTTTTTGGAATTTTCTCTTATCCATCGGGAAGGAACGAAACAAAACGATAGTTTTTATTTTCTCCATTTCTCAGCGTTTTCCAACCTATTTTTCCTTGGAATGAATCCGTAATGGTATTTTTCAATTTTTTCAATTTTTTTGCTATTTTTTTGGAATTTTCTCTTTCCCGTCGGGAAGGAACGAAACGTAGCGATAATTTTTATTTTCTTCATTTCTCAGTGTTTTCCAACCTGTTTTCCCATGGAATGAAGCCGTATTGGTATTTTTCGATTTTTTGAATTTTTTTGCTATTTTTTTGGAGTTTTCCCTTGCCCGTCGGGAAGGAACGAAACGGAGAGATAATTTTTATTTTCTCTCATTCTCAGCCTTTTCCAACATATTTTGGCTTGGAATGAAGTCGTAATGGTATTTTTCGATTTTCTGAATTTTTTTGCTATTTTTTTGGAATTTTCACTTTCCTGTCGGGAAGGAACAAAACGTAGCGATAATTTTTATTTTCTCCATTCTCAGCGTTTTCCAACCTATTTTTCCCTGGAATGAAGCCGTAACGGTATTTTTCAATTTTTTGAATTTTTTTCAATTTTTTTGGAATTTTCTCTTGCCCGTCGGGAAGGAACGAAACAGAGCGATAATTTTTATTTTCTCACTTTCTCAGCCTTTTCCAACATATTTTGGCTTGGAATGAAGCCGTAATGGTATTTTTCAATTTTTTGAATTTTTTTGCTATTTTTTTGGAATTTTCTCTTATCCATCGGGAAGGAACGAAACGTAGCGATAATTTTTACTTTCTCCCTTTCTCAGCGTTTTCCAACCTATTTTTCCTTGGAATGAAGCAGTAATGGTATTTTTCAATTTTTTAAATTTTTTTCTATTTTTTTGGAATTTTCTCTTTCCCGTCGGGAAGGAACGAAACGTAGCGATAATTTTTATTTTCTCCATTTCTCAGCGTTTTCCAACCTGTTTTCCCATGGAATGAAGCCGTAATGGTATTTTTCGATTTTTTGAATTTTTTTGCTATTTTTTTGGAATTTTCCGTTGCCCGTCGGGAGGAAACGAAACGGAGCGATAATTTTTATTTTCTCTCATTCTCAGCCTTTTCCAACATATTTTGGCTTGGAATGAAGTCGTAATGGTATTTTTCAATTTTTTGAATTTTTTTGCTATTTTTTTGGAATTTTCTCTTACCCATCGGGAAGGAACGAAACAAAACGATACTTTTTATTTTCTCACTTTTTCAGCCTTTTCAAACATATTTTGGCTTGGAATGAAGCCGTAATGGTGTTTTTCAATTTTTTGAATTTTTTTGCTATTTTTTTGGAATTTTCTCTTACCCGTCGGGAAGGAACGAAACGTAGCGATAATTTTTACTTTCTCCCTTTCTCAGCGTTTTCCAACCTATTTTTCCTTGGAATGAAGCCGTAATGGTATTTTTCAATTTTTTGAATTTTTTTCTATTTTTTTTGAATTTTCTCTTGCCCGTCGGGAAGGAACGAAACAGAGCGATAATTTTTATTTTCTCTCTTTCTCAGCCTTTTCCAACATATTTTGGCTTGGAATGAAGTCGTAATGGTATTTTTCAATTTCTTGAATTTTTTTGCTATTTTTTTGGAATTTTCTCTTGCCCGTCGGGAAGGAACGAACACAACGATAATTTTTATTTTCTCACTTTCTCAGCCTTTTCCAACATATTTTGGCTTGGAATGAAGCCGTAATGGTATTTTTCAATTTTTTGAATCTTTTTTGCTATTTTTTTGGAATTTTCTCTTCCCCGTCGGGAAGGAACGAAACGGAGTGATAGTTTTTATTTTCTCTCTTTCTAAGCATTTTCCCACCTATTTTGGCTTGGGATGAATCCGTAATGGTATTTTTCAATTTTTTCAATTTTTTTGCTATTTTTTTTGGAATTTTCTCTTGCCTGCCGGGAAGGAACAAAACGTAGCGATAATTTTTATTTTCTCCATTCTCAGCGTTTTCCAACCTATTTTTCCTTGGAATGAAGCCATAACGGTAATTTTAAATTTTTGAATTGTTTTGCTATTTTTTTGGAATTTTCTCTTGCCCGTCGGGAAGGAACGAAACAGAGCGATAATTTTTTTTTTCTCTCTTTCTCAGCCTTTTCCAACATACTTTGGCTTGGAATGAAGTCGTAATGGTATTTTTCAATTTGTTGAATTTTTTTGCTATTCTTTTGCAATTTTCTCTTACCCATCGGGAAGGAACGAACCAAAATGACAGTTTTTATTTTCTCACTTTCTCAGCCTTTTCCAACATATTTTGGCTTGGAATGAAGCCGTAATGGTATTTTTCAATTTTTTGAATTTTTTTGCTATTTTTTTGGAATTTTCTCTTCCCCGTCGGGAATGAACGAAACGGAGTGATAATTTTTATTTTCTCTCTTTCTCAGCCTTTTCCATCCTATTTGGGCTTGAAATGAAGCCGTACGGGTATTTTTCAATTTTTTGAATATTTTTGCTATTTTTATGGAATTTTCTTTTACGGTTCGGGAAGGAACGAAACGAAGGGATAATTTTTATTTTGTCATTTTCTCAGAATTTTCCAACCTATTTTGGCTTGGAATGAAGCCATAACGGTAATTTTAAATTTTTGAATTTTCTCTTGCCCGTCGGGAAGGAACGAAACGGAGTAATAGTTTTTATTTTCTCTCTTTCTAAGCATTTTCCCACCTATTTTGGCTTGGGATGAATCCGTAATGGTATTTTACAAATTTTTCAATTTTTTTGCTATTTTTTTTGGAATTTTCTCTTGCCTGTCGGGAAGGAACAAAACGTAGCGATCATTTTTATTTTCTCCATTCTCAGCGTTTTCCAACCTATTTTTCCTTGGAATGAAGCCGTAATGGTATTTTCAATTTTTTGAATTTTTTTCTATTTTTTTTGAATTTTCTCTTGCCCGTCGGGAAGGAACGAAACAGTGCAATAATTTTTATTTTCTCTCTTTCTCAGCCTTTTCCAACATATTTTGGCTTGGAATGAAGTCGTAATGGTATTTTTCAATTTCTTGAATTTTTTTGCTATTCTTTTGCAATTTTCTCTTACCCATCGGGAAGGAACGAAACAAAACGATAGTTTTTATTTTCTCACTTTCTCAGCCTTTTCCAACATATTTTGGCTTGGAATGAAGCCGTAATGGCAATTTCCAATTTTTTGAATTTTTTTGCTATTTTTTTGGAATTTTCTCTACCCCGTCGGGAAGGAACGAAACGGAGTGATAGTTTTTATTTTCTCTCTTTCTAAGCATTTTCCCACCTATTTTGGCTTGGGATGAATCCGTAATGGTATTTTTCAATTTTTTCAATTTTTTTGCTATTTTTTTTGGAATTTTCTCTTGCCTGCCGGGAAGGAACAAAACGTAGCGATAATTTTTATTTTCTCCATTCTCAGCGTTTTCCAACCTATTTTTCCTTGGAATGAAGCCGTAATGGTATTTTTCAATTTTTTGAATTTTTTTTTATTTTTTTGGAATTTTCTCTTGCCCGTCGGGAAGGAACGAAACAGATCTATAATTTTTTTTTTCTCTCTTTCTCAGCCTTTTCCAACATACTTTGGCTTGGAATGAAGTCGTAATGGTATTTTTCAATTTGTTGAATTTTTTTGCTATTCTTTTGCAATTTTCTCTTACCCATCGGGAAGGAACGAAACAAAATGATAGTTTTTATTTTCTCACTTTCTCAGCCTTTTCCAACATATTTTGGCTTGGAATGAAGCCGTAATGGTATTTTTCAATTTTTTGAATTTTTTTGCTATTTTTTTGGAATTTTTTCTTCCCCGTCAGGAATGAACGAAACTGAGTGATAATTTTTATTTTCTCTCTTTCTCAGCATTTTCCCACCTATTTTGGCTTGGGATGAATCCGTAATGGTTTCTTTCAATTTTTTCAATTTTTTTTGCCATTTTTTTGGAATTTTCTCTTGCACGTCGGGAAGGAACGAAACGTAGCGATAATTTTTATTTTCTCCCTTTCTCAGCGTTTTCCAACCTATTTTTCCTTGGAATGAAGCCGTAATGGTATTTTTCAATTTTTTGAATTTTTTTTATTTTTTTTGAATTTTCTCTTGCCCGTCGGGAAGGAACGAAACAGAGCGATAATTTTTTTTTTCTCTCTTTCTCAGCCTTTTCCAACATACTTTGGCTTGGAATGAAGTCGTAATGATATTTTTCAATTTGTTGAATTTTTTTGCTATTCTTTTGCAATTTTCTCTTACCCATCGGGAAGGAACGAAACAAAATGATAGTTTTTATTTTCTCACTTTCTCAGCATTTTCCAACATATTTTGGCTTGGAATGAAGCCGTAATGGTATTTTTCAATTTTTTGAATTTTTTTGCTATTTTTTTGGAATTTTCTCTTATCCATCGGGAAGGAACGAAACAAAACGATAGTTTTTATTTTCTCCATTTCTCAGCGTTTTCCAACCTATTTTTCCTTGGAATGAATCCGTAATGGTATTTTTCAATTTTTTCAATTTTTTTGCTATTTTTTTGGAATTTTCTCTTTCCCGTCGGGAAGGAACGAAACGTAGCGATAATTTTTATTTTCTTCATTTCTCAGCGTTTTCCAACCTGTTTTCCCATGGAATGAAGCCGTATTGGTATTTTTCGATTTTTTGAATTTTTTTGCTATTTTTTTGGAGTTTTCCCTTGCCCGTCGGGAAGGAACGAAACGGAGAGATAATTTTTATTTTCTCTCATTCTCAGCCTTTTCCAACATATTTTGGCTTGGAATGAAGTCGTAATGGTATTTTTCGATTTTCTGAATTTTTTTGCTATTTTTTTGGAATTTTCACTTTCCTGTCGGGAAGGAACAAAACGTAGCGATAATTTTTATTTTCTCCATTCTCAGCGTTTTCCAACCTATTTTTCCCTGGAATGAAGCCGTAACGGTATTTTTCAATTTTTGAATTTTTTTCAATTTTTTTGGAATTTTCTCTTGCCCGTCGGGAAGGAACGAAACAGAGCGATAATTTTTATTTTCTCACTTTCTCAGCCTTTTCCAACATATTTTGGCTTGGAATGAAGCCGTAATGGTATTTTTCAATTTTTTGAATTTTTTTGCTATTTTTTTGGAATTTTCTCTTATCCATCGGGAAGGAACGAAACGTAGCGATAATTTTTACTTTCTCCCTTTCTCAGCGTTTTCCAACCTATTTTTCCTTGGAATGAAGCAGTAATGGTATTTTTCAATTTTTTAAATTTTTTTCTATTTTTTTGGAATTTTCTCTTTCCCGTCGGGAAGGAACGAAACGTAGCGATAATTTTTATTTTCTCCATTTCTCAGCGTTTTCCAACCTGTTTTCCCATGGAATGAAGCCGTAATGGTATTTTTCGATTTTTTGAATTTTTTTGCTATTTTTTTGGAATTTTCCGTTGCCCGTCGGGAGGAAACGAAACGGAGCGATAATTTTTATTTTCTCTCATTCTCAGCCTTTTCCAACATATTTTGGCTTGGAATGAAGTCGTAATGGTATTTTTCAATTTTTTGAATTTTTTTGCTATTTTTTTGGAATTTTCTCTTACCCATCGGGAAGGAACGAAACAAAACGATACTTTTTATTTTCTCACTTTTTCAGCCTTTTCAAACATATTTTGGCTTGGAATGAAGCCGTAATGGTGTTTTTCAATTTTTTGAATTTTTTTGCTATTTTTTTGGAATTTTCTCTTACCCGTCGGGAAGGAACGAAACGTAGCGATAATTTTTACTTTCTCCCTTTCTCAGCGTTTTCCAACCTATTTTTCCTTGGAATGAAGCCGTAATGGTATTTTTCAATTTTTTGAATTTTTTTCTATTTTTTTTGAATTTTCTCTTGCCCGTCGGGAAGGAACGAAACAGAGCGATAATTTTTATTTTCTCTCTTTCTCAGCCTTTTCCAACATATTTTGGCTTGGAATGAAGTCGTAATGGTATTTTTCAATTTCTTGAATTTTTTTGCTATTTTTTTGGAATTTTCTCTTGCCCGTCGGGAAGGAACGAACACAACGATAATTTTTATTTTCTCACTTTCTCAGCCTTTTCCAACATATTTTGGCTTGGAATGAAGCCGTAATGGTATTTTTCAATTTTTTGAATCTTTTTTGCTATTTTTTTGGAATTTTCTCTTCCCCGTCGGGAAGGAACGAAACGGAGTGATAGTTTTTATTTTCTCTCTTTCTAAGCATTTTCCCACCTATTTTGGCTTGGGATGAATCCGTAATGGTATTTTTCAATTTTTTCAATTTTTTTGCTATTTTTTTTGGAATTTTCTCTTGCCTGCCGGGAAGGAACAAAACGTAGCGATAATTTTTATTTTCTCCATTCTCAGCGTTTTCCAACCTATTTTTCCTTGGAATGAAGCCATAACGGTAATTTTAAATTTTTGAATTGTTTTGCTATTTTTTTGGAATTTTCTCTTGCCCGTCGGGAAGGAACGAAACAGAGCGATAATTTTTTTTTTCTCTCTTTCTCAGCCTTTTCCAACATACTTTGGCTTGGAATGAAGTCGTAATGGTATTTTTCAATTTGTTGAATTTTTTTGCTATTCTTTTGCAATTTTCTCTTACCCATCGGGAAGGAACGAACCAAAATGACAGTTTTTATTTTCTCACTTTCTCAGCCTTTTCCAACATATTTTGGCTTGGAATGAAGCCGTAATGGTATTTTTCAATTTTTTGAATTTTTTTGCTATTTTTTTGGAATTTTCTCTTCCCCGTCGGGAATGAACGAAACGGAGTGATAATTTTTATTTTCTCTCTTTCTCAGCCTTTTCCATCCTATTTGGGCTTGAAATGAAGCCGTACGGGTATTTTTCAATTTTTTGAATATTTTTGCTATTTTTATGGAATTTTCTTTTACGGTTCGGGAAGGAACGAAACGAAGGGATAATTTTATTTTGTCATTTTCTCAGAATTTTCCAACCTATTTTGGCTTGGAATGAAGCCATAACGGTAATTTTAAATTTTTGAATTTTCTCTTGCCCGTCGGGAAGGAACGAAACGGAGTAATAGTTTTTATTTTCTCTCTTTCTAAGCATTTTCCCACCTATTTTGGCTTGGGATGAATCCGTAATGGTATTTTACAATTTTTCAATTTTTTTGCTATTTTTTTTGGAATTTTCTCTTGCCTGTCGGGAAGGAACAAAACGTAGCGATCATTTTTATTTTCTCCATTCTCAGCGTTTTCCAACCTATTTTTCCTTGGAATGAAGCCGTAATGGTATTTTCAATTTTTTGAATTTTTTTCTATTTTTTTTGAATTTTCTCTTGCCCGTCGGGAAGGAACGAAACAGTGCAATAATTTTTATTTTCTCTCTTTCTCAGCCTTTTCCAACATATTTTGGCTTGGAATGAAGTCGTAATGGTATTTTTCAATTTCTTGAATTTTTTTGCTATTCTTTTGCAATTTTCTCTTACCCATCGGGAAGGAACGAAACAAAACGATAGTTTTTATTTTCTCACTTTCTCAGCCTTTTCCAACATATTTTGGCTTGGAATGAAGCCGTAATGGTATTTTCCAATTTTTTGAATTTTTTTGCTATTTTTTTGGAATTTTCTCTACCCCGTCGGGAAGGAACGAAACGGAGTGATAGTTTTTATTTGCTCTCTTTCTAAGCATTTTCCCACCTATTTTGGCTTGGGATGAATCCGTAATGGTATTTTTCAATTTTTTCAATTTTTTTGCTATTTTTTTTGGAATTTTCTCTTGCCTGCCGGGAAGGAACAAAACGTAGCGATAATTTTTATTTTCTCCATTCTCAGCGTTTTCCATCCTATTTTTCCTTGGAATGAAGCCGTAATGGTATTTTTCAATTTTTTGAATTTTTTTTTTATTTTTTTGGAATTTTCTCTTGCCCGTCGGGAAGGAACGAAACAGAGCTATAATTTTTTTTTTCTCTCTTTCTCAGCCTTTTCCAACATACTTTGGCTTGGAATGAAGTCGTAATGGTATTTTTCAATTTGTTGAATTTTTTTGCTATTCTTTTGCAATTTTCTCTTACCCATCGGGAAGGAACGAAACAAAATGATAGTTTTTATTTTCTCACTTTCTCAGCCTTTTCCAACATATTTTGGCTTGGAATGAAGCCGTAATGGTATTTTTCAATTTTTTGAATTTTTTTGCTATTTTTTTGGAATTTTTTCTTCCCCGTCAGGAATGAACGAAACGGAGTGATAATTTTTATTTTCTCTCTTTCTCAGCATTTTCCCACCTATTTTGGCTTGGGATGAATCCGTAATGGTTTCTTTCAATTTTTTCAATGTTTTTTGCCATTTTTTTGGAATTTTCTCTTGCACGTCGGGAAGGAACGAAACGTAGCGATAATTTTTATTTTCTCCCTTTCTCAGCGTTTTCCAACCTATTTTTCCTTGGAATGAAGCCGTAATGGTATATTTCGATTTTTTGAATTTTTTTGCTATTTTTTTGGAATTTTCTCTTCCCCGTCGGGAAGGAACGAAACGGGGCGATAATTTTTCTTTTCTCTCTGTCTCTGCCTTTTCCATCCTATTTGGGTTTGGAATGAAACCGTAATGGTATTTTTCAATTTTTTGAATATTGTTGCTGTTTTTATGCAATTTTCTCTTACCCTTCGGGAAGGAACGAAACAAAACGATAGTTTTTATTTTCTCACTTTCTCAGCCTTTTTCAACATATTTTGGCTTGGTATGAAGCCGTAATGGTATTTTGGAATTTTCTCTACCCCGTCGGGATGAAACGAAACGGAATGATAGTTTTTATTTTCTCTCTTTCTAAGCATTTTCCCACCTATTTTTGGCTTGGGATGAATCCGTAATGGTATTTTTCAATTTTGCAATTTTTTTGCTATTTTTTTTGGAATTTTCTCTTGCCTGTCGGGAAGGAACGAAACGTAGCGATAATTTTTATTTTCTCCATTTCTCAGCGTTTTCCAACCTGTTTTCCCATGGAATGAAGCCGTAATGGTATTTTTCGATTTTTTGAATTTTTTTGCTATTTTTTTGGAATTTTCCGTTGCCCGTCGGGAAGAAACGAAACGGAGCGATAATTTTTATTTTCTCTCATTCTCAGCCTTTTCCAACATATTTTGGCTTGGAATGAAGTCGTAATGGTATTTTTCAATTTTTTGAATTTTTTTGCTATTTTTTTGGAATTTTCTCTTACCCATCGGGAAGGAACGAAACAAAACGATACTTTTTATTTTCTCACTTTTTCAGCCTTTTCAAACATATTTTGGCTTGGAATGAAGCCGTAATGGTGTTTTTCAATTTTTTGAATTTTTTTGCTATTTTTTTGGAATTTTCTCTTACCCGTCGGGAAGGAACGAAACGTAGCGATAATTTTTACTTTCTCCCTTTCTCAGCGTTTTCCAACCTATTTTTCCTTGGAATGAAGCCGTAATGGTATTTTTCAATTTTTTGAATTTTTTTCTATTTTTTTTGAATTTTCTCTTGCCCGTCGGGAAGGAACGAAACAGAGCGATAATTTTTATTTTCTCTCTTTCTCAGCCTTTTCCAACATATTTTGGCTTGGAATGAAGTCGTAATGGTATTTTTCAATTTCTTGAATTTTTTTGCTATTTTTTTGGAATTTTCTCTTGCCCGTCGGGAAGGAACGAACACAACGATAATTTTTATTTTCTCACTTTCTCAGCCTTTTCCAACATATTTTGGCTTGGAATGAAGCCGTAATGGTATTTTTCAATTTTTTGAATCTTTTTTGCTATTTTTTTGGAATTTTCTCTTCCCCGTCGGGAAGGAACGAAACGGAGTGATAGTTTTTATTTTCTCTCTTTCTAAGCATTTTCCCACCTATTTTGGCTTGGGATGAATCCGTAATGGTATTTTTCAATTTTTTCAATTTTTTTGCTATTTTTTTTGGAATTTTCTCTTGCCTGCCGGGAAGGAACAAAACGTAGCTATAATTTTTATTTTCTCCATTCTCAGCGTTTTCCAACCTATTTTTCCTTGGAATGAAGCCATAACGGTAATTTTAAATTTTTGAATTGTTTTGCTATTTTTTTGGAATTTTCTCTTGCCCGTCGGGAAGGAACGAAACAGAGCGATAATTTTTTTTTTCTCTCTTTCTCAGCCTTTTCCAACATACTTTGGCTTGGAATGAAGTCGTAATGGTATTTTTCAATTTGTTGAATTTTTTTGCTATTCTTTTGCAATTTTCTCTTACCCATCGGGAAGGAACGAACCAAAATGACAGTTTTTATTTTCTCACTTTCTCAGCCTTTTCCAACATATTTTGGCTTGGAATGAAGCCGTAATGGTATTTTTCAATTTTTTGAATTTTTTTGCTATTTTTTTGGAATTTTCTCTTCCCCGTCGGGAATGAACGAAACGGAGTGATAATTTTTATTTTCTCTCTTTCTCAGCCTTTTCCATCCTATTTGGGCTTGAAATGAAGCCGTACGGGTATTTTTCAATTTTTTGAATATTTTTGCTATTTTTATGGAATTTTCTTTTACGGTTCGGGAAGGAACGAAACGAAGGGTTAATTTTTATTTTGTCATTTTCTCAGAATTTTCCAACCTATTTTGGCTTGGAATGAAGCCATAACGGTAATTTTAAATTTTTGAATTTTCTCTTGCCCGTCGGGAAGGAACGAAACGGAGTAATAGTTTTTATTTTCTCTCTTTCTAAGCATTTTCCCACCTATTTTGGCTTGGGATGAATCCGTAATGGTATTTTACAATTTTTTCAATTTTTTTGCTATTTTTTTTGGAATTTTCTCTTGCCTGTTGGGAAGGAACAAAACGTAGCGATCATTTTTATTTTCTCCATTCTCAGCGTTTTCCAACCTATTTTTCCTTGGAATGAAGCCGTAATGGTATTTTCAATTTTTTGAATTTTTTTCTATTTTTTTTGAATTTTCTCTTGCCCGTCGGGAAGGAACGAAACAGTGCAATAATTTTTATTTTCTCTCTTTCTCAGCCTTTTCCAACATATTTTGGCTTGGAATGAAGTCGTAATGGTATTTTTCAATTTCTTGAATTTTTTTGCTATTCTTTTGCAATTTTCTCTTACCCATCGGGAAGGAACGAAACAAAACGATAGTTTTTATTTTCTCACTTTCTCAGCCTTTTCCAACATATTTTGGCTTGGAATGAAGCCGTAATGGTATTTTCCAATTTTTTGAATTTTTTTTCTATTTTTTTGGAATTTTCTCTACCCCGTCGGGAAGGAACGAAACGGAGTGATAGTTTTTATTTGCTCTCTTTCTAAGCATTTTCCCACCTATTTTGGCTTGGGATGAATCCGTAATGGTATTTTTCAATTTTTTCAATTTTTTTGCTATTTTTTTTGGAATTTTCTCTTGCCTGCCGGGAAGGAACAAAACGTAGCGATAATTTTTATTTTCTCCATTCTCAGCGTTTTCCATCCTATTTTTCCTTGGAATGAAGCCGTAATGGTATTTTTCAATTTTTTGAATTTTTTTTTTATTTTTTTGGAATTTTCTCTTGCCCGTCGGGAAGGAACGAAACAGAGCTATAATTTTTTTTTTCTCTCTTTCTCAGCCTTTTCCAACATACTTTGGCTTGGAATGAAGTCGTAATGGTATTTTTCAATTTGTTGAATTTTTTTGCTATTCTTTTGCAATTTTCTCTTACCCATCGGGAAGGAACGAAACAAAATGATAGTTTTTATTTTCTCACTTTCTCAGCCTTTTCCAACATATTTTGGCTTGGAATGAAGCCGTAATGGTATTTTTCAATTTTTTGAATTTTTTTGCTATTTTTTTGGAATTTTTTCTTCCCCGTCAGGAATGAACGAAACGGAGTGATAATTTTTATTTTCTCTCTTTCTCAGCATTTTCCCACCTATTTTGGCTTGGGATGAATCCGTAATGGTTTCTTTCAATTTTTTCAATTTTTTTTGCCATTTTTTTGGAATTTTCTCTTGCACGTCGGGAAGGAACGAAACGTAGCGATAATTTTTATTTTCTCCCTTTCTCAGCGTTTTCCAACCTATTTTTCCTTGGAATGAAGCCGTAATGGTATATTTCGATTTTTTGAATTTTTTTGCTATTTTTTTGGAATTTTCTCTTCCCCGTCGGGAAGGAACGAAACGGGGCGATAATTTTTCTTTTCTCTCTGTCTCTGCCTTTTCCATCCTATTTGGGTTTGGAATGAAACCGTAATGGTATTTTTCAATTTTTTGAATATTGTTGCTGTTTTTATGCAATTTTCTCTTACCCTTCGGGAAGGAACGAAACAAAACGATAGTTTTTATTTTCTCACTTTCTCAGCCTTTTTCAACATATTTTGGCTTGGTATGAAGCCGTAATGGTATTTTGGAATTTTCTCTACCCCGTCGGGATGAAACGAAACGGAATGATAGTTTTTATTTTCTCTCTTTCTAAGCATTTTCCCACCTATTTTTGGCTTGGGATGAATCCGTAATGGTATTTTTCAATTTTGCAATTTTTTTGCTATTTTTTTTGGAATTTTCTCTTGCCTGTCGGGAAGGAACAAAACGTAGCGATAATTTTTATTTTCTCTATTCTCAGCGTTTTCCAACCTATTATTCCTTGGAATGAAGCAGTAATGGTATTTTTCAATTTTTTGAATTTTTTTCTATTTTTTTGGAATTTTCTCTTGCCCGTCAGGAAGGAACGAAACAGAGCGATAATTTTTTTTTTCTCTCTTTCTCAGCCTTTTCCAACATATTTTGGCTTGGAATGAAGTCGTAATGGTATTTTTCAATTTCTTGAATTTTTTTGCTATTCTTTTGCAATTTTCTCTTACCCATCGGGAAGGAACGAAACAAAACGATAGTTTTTATTTTCTCACTTTCTCAGCCTTTTCCAACATATTTTGGCTTGGAATGAAGCCGTAATGGCAATTTCCAATTTTTTGAATTTTTTTGCTATTTTTTTGGAATTTTCTCTACCCCGTCGGGAAGGAACGAAACGGAGTGATAGTTTTTATTTTCTCTCTTTCTAAGCATTTTCCCACCTATTTTGGCTTGGGATGAATCCGTAATGGTATTTTTCAATTTTTTCAATTTTTTTGCTATTTTTTTTGGAATTTTCTCTTGCCTGCCGGGAAGGAACAAAACGTAGCGATAATTTTTATTTTCTCCATTCTCAGCGTTTTCCAACCTATTTTTCCTTGGAATGAAGCCGTAATGGTATTTTTCAATTTTTTGAATTTTTTTTTATTTTTTTGGAATTTTCTCTTGCCCGTCGGGAAGGAACGAAACGTAGCGATAATTTTTATTTTCTCTCTTTCTCTGCCCTTTTCAACCTATTTTGCCATGAAATGAAGCCATTATGGGATTTTTCAATTTCTTGAATATTTTTGCTATTTTTTTGGAATTTTCTCTTACCCTTCGGGAAGGAACGAAACAAAACGATAGTTTTTATTTTCTCACTTTCTCAGCCTTTTCCAACATATTTTGGCTTGGAATGATGCCGTAATGGTATTTTTCAATTTTTTGAATTTTTTTGCTATTTTTTTGGAATTTTCTCTTGCCCGTCGGGAAGGAACGAAACAGAACGATAATTTTTTTTTTTCTCTCTTTCTCAGCCTTTTCGAACATATTTTGGCTTGGAATGAAGCCGTAATGGTATTTTTCAATTTTTTGAATTTTTTTGCTATTTTTTTGGAATTTTCTCTACCCCGTCGGGAAGGAACGAAACGGAGTGATAGTTTTTATTTTCTCTCTTTCTATGCATTTTCCCACCTATTTTGGCTTGGGATGAATCCGTAATGGTATTTTTTAATTTTTTCAATTTTTTTGCTATCTTTTTGGAATTTTCTCTTCCCCGTCGGAACGGAACGAAACGGAGTGATAGTTTTTATTTTCTCTCTTTCTATGCATTTTCCCACCTATTTTGGCTTGGGATGAATCCGTAATGGTATTTTTCAATTTTTTCAATTTTTTTGCTATTTTTTTTGGAATTTTCTCTTGCCTGTCGGGAAGGAACAAAACGTAGCGATAATTTTTATTTTCACCATTCTCAGCATTTTCCAACCTATTTTTCCTTGTAATGAAGCCGTAATGGTATTTTTCAATTTTTTGAATTTTTTTCTATTTTTTTGGAATTTTCTCTTGCCCGTCGGGAAGGAACGAAACAGAGCGATAATTTTTTTTTTCTCTCTTTCTCAGCCTTTTCCAACATACTTTGGCTTGGAATGAAGTCGTAATGATATTTTTCCATTTGGTTAATTTTTTTGCTATTCTTTTGCAATTTTCTCTTACCCATCGGGAAGGAAGGAAACAAAATGACAGTTTTTATTTTCTCACTTTCTCAGCCTTTTCCTACATATTTTGGCTTGGAATGAAGCCGTAATGGTATTTTTCAATTTTTTGAATTTTTTTGCAATTTTTTTGGAATTTTCTCTTCCCCGTCGGGAATGAACGAAACGGAGTGATAATTTTTATTTTCTCTCTTTCTATGCATTTTCCCACCTATTTTGGCTTGGGATGAATCCGTAATGGTATTTTTCAATTTTTTTGCTATTTTTTTTGGAATTTTCTCTTGCCTGTCGGGAAGGAACAAAACGTAGCGATCATTTTTATTTTCTCCATTCTCAGCGTTTTCCAACCTATTTTTTTCTTGGAATGAAGCCGTAATGGTATTTTCAATTTTTTGAATTTTTTTCTATTTTTTTGGAATTTTCTCTTGCCCGTCGGGAAGGAATGAAACAGAGCGATAATTTTTTTTTTCTCTCTTTCTCAGCCTTTTCCAACATACTTTGGCTTGGAATGAAGTCGTAATGGTATTTTTCAATTTGTTGAATTTTTTTGCTATTCTTTTGCAATTTTCTCTTACCCATCGGGAAGGAACGAAACAAAATGACAGTTTTTATTTTCTCACTTTCTCAGCCTTTTCCAACATATTTTGGCTTGGAATGAAGCCGTAATGGTATTTTTCAATTTTTTGAATTTTTTTGCTATTTTTTTGGAATTTTCTCTTCCCCGTCGGGAATGAACGAAACGGAGTGATAATTTTTATTTTCTCTCTTTCTTAGCCTTTTCTATCCTATTTGGGCTTGAAATGAAGCCGTAAGGGTATTTTTCAATTTTTTGAATATTTTTGCTATTTTGATGGAATTTTCTTTTACGCTTCGGGAAGGAACGAAACGAAGTGATAATTTTTATTTTCTCATTTTCTCAGAATTTTCCAACCTATTTTGGCTTGGAATGAAGCCATAACGGTAATTTTAAATTTTTGAATTTTTTTGCTATTTTTTTGGAATTTTCTCTTGCCCGTCGGGAAGGAACGAAACGGACTAATAGTTTTTATTTTCTCACTTTCTCAGCCTTTTCCAACATATTTTGGCTTGGAATGATGCCGTAATGATATTTTTCAATTTTTTGAATTTTTTTGCTATTTTTTTGGAATTTTCTCTTCCCCGTCGGGAAGGAACGAAACGGAGTGATAGTTTTTATTTTCTCTCTTTCTATGAATTTTCCCACCTATTTTGGCTTGGGATGAATCCGTAATGGTATTTTGGAATTTTCTCTACCCCGTCGGGATGAAACGAAACGGAATGATAGTTTTTATTTTCTCTCTTTCTAAGCATTTTCCCACCTATTTTTGGCTTGGGATGAATCCGTAATGGTATTTTTCAATTTTGCAATTTTTTTGCTATTTTTTTTGGAATTTTCTCTTGCCTGTCGGGAAGGAACAAAACGTAGCGATAATTTTTATTTTCTCTATTCTCAGCGTTTTCCAACCTATTATTCCTTGGAATGAAGCAGTAATGGTATTTTTCAATTTTTTGAATTTTTTTCTATTTTTTTGGAATTTTCTCTTGCCCGTCAGGAAGGAACGAAACAGAGCGATAATTTTTTTTTTCTCTCTTTCTCAGCCTTTTCCAACATATTTTGGCTTGGAATGAAGTCGTAATGGTATTTTTCAATTTCTTGAATTTTTTTGCTATTCTTTTGCAATTTTCTCTTACCCATCGGGAAGGAACGAAACAAAACGATAGTTTTTATTTTCTCACTTTCTCAGCCTTTTCCAACATATTTTGGCTTGGAATGAAGCCGTAATGGCAATTTCCAATTTTTTGAATTTTTTTGCTATTTTTTTGGAATTTTCTCTACCCCGTCGGGAAGGAACGAAACGGAGTGATAGTTTTTATTTTCTCTCTTTCTAAGCATTTTCCCACCTATTTTGGCTTGGGATGAATCCGTAATGGTATTTTTCAATTTTTTCAATTTTTTTGCTATTTTTTTTGGAATTTTCTCTTGCCTGCCGGGAAGGAACAAAACGTAGCGATAATTTTTATTTTCTCCATTCTCAGCGTTTTCCAACCTATTTTTCCTTGGAATGAAGCCGTAATGGTATTTTTCAATTTTTTGAATTTTTTTTTATTTTTTTGGAATTTTCTCTTGCCCGTCGGGAAGGAACGAAACGTAGCGATAATTTTTATTTTCTCTCTTTCTCTGCCCTTTTCAACCTATTTTGCCATGAAATGAAGCCATTATGGGATTTTTCAATTTCTTGAATATTTTTGCTATTTTTTTGGAATTTTCTCTTACCCTTCGGGAAGGAACGAAACAAAACGATAGTTTTTATTTTCTCACTTTCTCAGCCTTTTCCAACATATTTTGGCTTGGAATGATGCCGTAATGGTATTTTTCAATTTTTTGAATTTTTTTGCTATTTTTTTGGAATTTTCTCTTGCCCGTCGGGAAGGAACGAAACAGAACGATAATTTTTTTTTTTCTCTCTTTCTCAGCCTTTTCGAACATATTTTGGCTTGGAATGAAGCCGTAATGGTATTTTTCAATTTTTTGAATTTTTTTGCTATTTTTTTGGAATTTTCTCTACCCCGTCGGGAAGGAACGAAACGGAGTGATAGTTTTTATTTTCTCTCTTTCTATGCATTTTCCCACCTATTTTGGCTTGGGATGAATCCGTAATGGTATTTTTTAATTTTTTCAATTTTTTTGCTATCTTTTTGGAATTTTCTCTTCCCCGTCGGAACGGAACGAAACGGAGTGATAGTTTTTATTTTCTCTCTTTCTATGCATTTTCCCACCTATTTTGGCTTGGGATGAATCCGTAATGGTATTTTTCAATTTTTTCAATTTTTTTGCTATTTTTTTTGGAATTTTCTCTTGCCTGTCGGGAAGGAACAAAACGTAGCGATAATTTTTATTTTCACCATTCTCAGCATTTTCCAACCTATTTTTCCTTGTAATGAAGCCGTAATGGTATTTTTCAATTTTTTGAATTTTTTTCTATTTTTTTGGAATTTTCTCTTGCCCGTCGGGAAGGAACGAAACAGAGCGATAATTTTTTTTTTCTCTCTTTCTCAGCCTTTTCCAACATACTTTGGCTTGGAATGAAGTCGTAATGATATTTTTCCATTTGGTTAATTTTTTTGCTATTCTTTTGCAATTTTCTCTTACCCATCGGGAAGGAAGGAAACAAAATGACAGTTTTTATTTTCTCACTTTCTCAGCCTTTTCCTACATATTTTGGCTTGGAATGAAGCCGTAATGGTATTTTTCAATTTTTTGAATTTTTTTGCAATTTTTTTGGAATTTTCTCTTCCCCGTCGGGAATGAACGAAACGGAGTGATAATTTTTATTTTCTCTCTTTCTATGCATTTTCCCACCTATTTTGGCTTGGGATGAATCCGTAATGGTATTTTTCAATTTTTTTGCTATTTTTTTTGGAATTTTCTCTTGCCTGTCGGGAAGGAACAAAACGTAGCGATCATTTTTATTTTCTCCATTCTCAGCGTTTTCCAACCTATTTTTTTCTTGGAATGAAGCCGTAATGGTATTTTCAATTTTTTGAATTTTTTTCTATTTTTTTGGAATTTTCTCTTGCCCGTCGGGAAGGAATGAAACAGAGCGATAATTTTTTTTTCTCTCTTTCTCAGCCTTTTCCAACATACTTTGGCTTGGAATGAAGTCGTAATGGTATTTTTCAATTTGTTGAATTTTTTTGCTATTCTTTTGCAATTTTCTCTTACCCATCGGGAAGGAACGAAACAAAATGACAGTTTTTATTTTCTCACTTTCTCAGCCTTTTCCAACATATTTTGGCTTGGAATGAAGCCGTAATGGTATTTTTCAATTTTTTGAATTTTTTTGCTATTTTTTTGGAATTTTCTCTTCCCCGTCGGGAATGAACGAAACGGAGTGATAATTTTTATTTTCTCTCTTTCTTAGCCTTTTCTATCCTATTTGGGCTTGAAATGAAGCCGTAAGGGTATTTTTCAATTTTTTGAATATTTTTGCTATTTTGATGGAATTTTCTTTTACGCTTCGGGAAGGAACGAAACGAAGTGATAATTTTTATTTTCTCATTTTCTCAGAATTTTCCAACCTATTTTGGCTTGGAATGAAGCCATAACGGTAATTTTAAATTTTTGAATTTTTTTGCTATTTTTTTGGAATTTTCTCTTGCCCGTCGGGAAGGAACGAAACGGACTAATAGTTTTTATTTTCTCACTTTCTCAGCCTTTTCCAACATATTTTGGCTTGGAATGATGCCGTAATGATATTTTTCAATTTTTTGAATTTTTTTGCTATTTTTTTGGAATTTTCTCTTCCCCGTCGGGAAGGAACGAAACGGAGTGATAGTTTTTATTTTCTCTCTTTCTATGCATTTTCCCACCTATTTTGGCTTGGGATGAATCCGTAATGGTATTTTTCAATTTTTTTGCTATTTTTTTGGAATTTTCTCTTTCCCGTCGGGAAGGAACGAAACGTAGCGATAATTTTTATTTTCTCTCTTTCTCTGCCCTTTTCAACCTATTTTGCCATGAAATGAAGCCATTACGGGATTTTTCAATTTCTTGAATATTTTTGCTATTTTTATGGAATTTTCTCTTACACTTCGGGAAGGAACGAAACAAAACGATAGTTTTTATTTTCTCACTTTCTCAGCCTTTTCCAACATATTTTGGCTTGGAATGATGCCGTAATGGTATTTTTAAATTTTTTGAATTTTTTTGCTATTTTTTTGGAATTTTCTCTTGCCCGTCGGGAAGGAACGAAACAGAACGATAATTTTTTTTTTCTCTCTTTCTCAGCCTTTTCCAACATATTTTGGCTTGGAATGAAGCCGTAATGGTATTTTTCAATTTTTTGAATTTTTTTGCTATTTTTTTGGAATTTTCTCTATCCCGTCGGGAAGGAACGAAACGGAGTGATAGTTTTTATTTTCTCTCTTTCTATGCATTTTCCCACCTATTTTGGCTTGGGATGAATCCGTAATGGTATTTTTCAATTTTTTCAATTTTTTTGCTATTTTTTTGGAATTTTCTCTTCACCGTCGGAAAGGAACGAAACGGAGTGATAGTTTTTATTTTCTCTCTTTCTATGCATTTTCCCACCTATTTTGGCTTGGGATGAATCCGTAATGGTATTTTTCAATTTTTTCAATTTTTTTGCTATTTTTTTTGGAATTTTCTCTTGCCCGTCGGGAAGGAACGAAACAGAGCGATAATTTTTTTTTTCTCTCTTTCTCAGTCTTTTCCAACATATTTTGGCTTGGAATGAAGCCGTAATGGTATTTTTCAATTTTTTGAATTTTTTTGCTATTTTTTTGGAATTTTCTCTACCCCGTCGGGAAGGAACGAAACGGAGTGATAGTTTTTATTTTCTCTCTTTCTATGCATTTTCCCACCTATTTTGGCTTGGGATGAATCCGTAATGGTATTTTTCAATTTTTTCAATTTTTTTGCTATTTTTTTGGAATTTTCTCTTCACCGTCGGGAAGGAACGAAACGGAGTAATAGTTTTTATTTTCTCTCTTTCTAAGCATTTTCCCACCTATTTTGGCTTGGGATGAATCCGTAATGGTATTTTTCAGTTTTTTCAATTTTTTTGCTATTTTTTTTGGAATTTTCTCTTGCCTGTCGGGAAGTAACAAAACGTAGCGATAATTTTTATTTTCTCCATTCTCAGCGTTTTCCAACCTATTTTTCCTTGGAATGAAGCCGTAATGGTATTTTTCAATTTTTTGAATTTTTTTCTATTTTTTTGGAAATTTCTCTTCCACGTCGGGAAGGAACGAAACGGGGCGATAATTTTTCTTTTCTCTATGTCTCAGCCTTTTCCATCCTATTTGGGTTTGGAATGAAACCGTAATGGTATTTTTCAATTTTTTGAATATTGTTGCTGTTTTTATGCAATTTTCTCTTATCCTTCGGGAAGGAACGAAACAAAACGATAGTTTTTATTTTCTCACTTTCTCAGCCTTTTTCAACATATTTTGGCTTGGAATGAAGCCGTTATGGTATTTTTCAATTTTTTGAATTTTTTTGCTATTTTTTTGGACTTTTCTCTTCCCCGTCGGGAAGGAACGAAACGGAGTGATAGTTTTTATTTTCTCTCTTTCTAAGCATTTTCCCACCTATTTTGGCTTGGGATGAATCCGTAATGGTATTTTTCAATTTTTTCAATTTTTTTGCTATTTTTTTTGGAATTTTCTCTTGCCTGTCGGGAAGTAACAAAACGTAGCGATAATTTTTATTTTCTCCATTCTCAGCGTTTTCCAACCGATTTTTCCTTGGAATGAAGCCGTAATGGTATTTTTCAATTTTTTGAATTTTTTTCTATTTTTTTGGAAATTTCTCTTCCCCGTCGGGAAGGAACGAAACGGAGTGATAGTTTTTATTTTCTCTCTTTCTAAGCATTTTCCCACCTATTTTGGCTTGGGATGAGTCCGTAATGGTATTTTTCAATTTTTTCAATTTTTTTGCTATTTTTTTTGGAATTTTCTCTTGCCTGTCGGGAAGGAACAAAACGTAGCGATAATTTTTATTTTCTCCATTCTCAACGTTTTCCAACCTATTTTTCCTTGGAATGAAGCCGTAATGGTATTTTTCAATTTTTTGAATTTTTTTCTGTTTTTTTGGAATTTTCTCTTGCCCGTCGGGAAGGAACGAAACAGAGCGATAATTTTTTTTTTCTCTCTTTCTCAGCCTTTTACAACATACTTTGGCTTGGAATGAAGCCGTAATGGTATTTTTCAATTTTTTGAATTTTTTTGCTATTTTTTTGGAATTTTCTCTTCCCCGTCGGGAATGAACGAAACGGAGTGATAATTTTTATTTTCTCTCTTTCTCAGCCTTTTCCATCCTATTTGGGCTCGAAATGAAGCCGTAAGGGTATTTTTAAATTTTTTGAATATTTTTGCTATTTTTATGGAATTTTCTTTTACGCTTCGGGAAGGAACGAAACGAAGTGATAATTTTTATTTTCTCATTTTCTCAGAATTTTCCAACCTATTTTGGCTTGGAATGAAGCCATAACGGTAATTTTAAATTTTTGAATTTTTTTGCTATTTTTTTGGAATTTTCTCTTACCCGTCGGGAAGGAACGAAACGGACTCATAGTTTTTATTTTCTCTCTTTCTAAGCATTTTCCCACCTATTTTGGCTTGGGATGAATCCGTAATGGTAGTTTTCAATTTTTTTGCTATTTTTTTGGAATTTTCTCTTTCCCGTCGGGAAGGAACGAAACGTAGCGATAATTTTTATTTTCTCTCTTTCTCTGCCCTTTTCAACCTATTTTGCCATGAAATGAAGCCCTTATGGGATTTTTCAATTTCTTGAATATTTTTGCTATTTTTTTGGAATTTTCTCTTACCCTTCGGGAAGGAACGAAACAAAACGATAGTTTTTATTTTCTCACTTTCTCAGCCTTTTCCAACATATTTTGGCTTGGAATGATGCCGTAATGGTATTTTTCAATTTTTTGAATTTTTTTGCTATTTTTTTGGAATTTTCTCTTGCCCGTCGGGAAGGAACGAAACAGAACGATAATTTTTTTTTTCTCTCTTTCTCAGCCTTTTCCAACATATTTTGGCTTGGAATGAAGCCGTAATGGTATTTTTCAATTTTTTGAATTTTTTTGCTATTTTTTTGGAATTTTCTCTACCCCGTCGGGAAGGAACGAAACGGAGTGATAGTTTTTATTTTCTCTCTTTCTATGCATTTTCCCACCTATTTTGGCTTGGGATGAATCCGTAATGGTATTTTTCAATTTTTTAAATTTTTTTGCTATTTTTTTGGAATATTCTCTTCCCCGTCGGAAAGGAACGAAACGGAGTGATAGTTTTTATTTTCTCTCTTTCTATGCATTTTCCCACCTATTTTGGCTTGGGATGAATCCGTAATGGTATTTTTCAATTTTTTCAATTTTTTTGCTATTTTTTTTGGAATTTTCTCTTGCCTGTCAGGAAGGAACAAAACGTAGCGATAATTTTTATTTTCACCATTCTCAGCATTTTCCAACCTATTTTTCCTTGGAATGAAGCCGTAATGGTATTTTTCAATTTTTTGAATTTTTTTCTATTTTTTTGGAATTTTCTCTTGCCCGTCGGGAAGGAACGAAACAGAGCGATAATTTTTTTTTTCTCTCTTTCTCAGCCTTTTCCAACATACTTTGGCTTGGAATGAAGTCGTAATGATATTTTTCCATTTGGTTAATTTTTTTGCTATTCTTTTGCAATTTTCTCTTACCCATCGGGAAGGAAGGAAACAAAATGACAGTTTTTATTTTCTCAGTTTCTCAGCCTTTTCCTACATATTTTGGCTTGGAATGAAGCCGTAATGGTATTTTTCAATTTTTTGAATTTTTTTGCTATTTTTTTGGAATTTTCTCTACCCCGTTGGGAAGGAACGAAACGGAGTGATAGTTTTTATTTTCTCTCTTTCTATGCATTTTCCCACCTATTTTGGCTTGGGATGAATCCGTAATGGTATTTTTCAATTTTTTCAATTTTTTTGCTATTTTTTTGGAATTTTCTCTTCCCCGTCGGAAAGGAACGAAACGGAGTGATAGTTTTTATTTTCTCTCTTTCTATGCATTTTCCCACCTATTTTGGCTTGGGATGAATCCGTAATGGTATTTTTCAATTTTTTTGCTATTTTTTTTGGAATTTTCTCTTGCCCGTCGGGAAGGAACGAAACAGAGCGATAATTTTTTTTTTCTCTCTTTCTCAGTCTTTTCCAACATATTTTGGCTTGGAATGAAGCCGTAATGGTATTTTTCAATTTTTTGAATTTTTTTGCTATTTTTTTGGAATTTTCTCTACCCCGTCGGGAAGGAACGAAACGGAGTGATAGTTTTTATTTTCTCTCTTTCTAAGCATTTTCCCACCTATTTTGGCTTGGGATGAATCCGTAATGGTATTTTTCAATTTTTTCAATTTTTTTGCTATTTTTTTTGGAATTTTCTCTTGCCTGTCGGGAAGGAACAAAACGTAGCGATAATTTTTATTTTCACCATTCTCAGCATTTTCCAACCTATTTTTCCTTGGAATGAAGCCGTAATGGTATTTTTCAATTTTTTGAATTTTTTTCTATTTTTTTGGAATTTTCTCTTGCCCGTCGGGAAGGAACGAAACAGAGCGATAATTTTTTTTTTCTCTCTTTCTCAGCCTTTTCCAACATACTTTGGCTTGGAATGAAGTCGTAATGATATTTTTCCATTTGGTTAATTTTTTTGCTATTCTTTTGCAATTTTCTCTTACCCATCGGGAAGGAAGGAAACAAAATGACAGTTTTTATTTTCTCACTTTCTCAGCCTTTTCCTACATATTTTGGCTTGGAATGAAGCCGTAACGGTATTTTTCAATTTTTTGAATTTTTTTGCAATTTTTTTGGAATTTTATCTTCCCCGTCGGGAATGAATGAAACGGAGTGATAATTTTTATTTTCTCTCTTTCCCAGCCTTTTCTATCCTATTTGGGCTTGAAATGAAGCCGTAAGGGTATTTTTCAATTTTTTGAATATTTTTGCTATTTTAATGGAATTTTCTTTTACGACTCAGGAGGGAACGAAACGAAGTGATAATTTTTATTTTCTCATTTTCTCAAAATTTTCCAACCTATTTTGGCTTGGAATGAAGCCATAACGGTAATTTTAAATTTTTGAATTTTTTTGCTATTTTTTTGGAATTTTCTCATGCCCGTCGGGAAGGAACGAAACGGAGTAATAGTTTTTATTTTCTCTCTTTCTAAGCATTTTCCCACCTATTTTGGCTTGGGATGAATCCGTAATGGTATTTTTCAATTTTTTTGCTATTTTTTTGGAATTTTCTCTTTCCCGTCGGGAAGGAACGAAACGTAGCGATAATTTTTATTTTCTCTCTTTCTCTGTCCTTTTCAACCTATTTTGCCATGAAATGAAGCCATAATGGTATTTTTCAATTTCTTGAATATTTTTGCTATTTTTTTGGAATTTTCTCTTACCCTTCGGGAAGGAACGAAACAAAACGATAGTTTTTATTTTCTCACTTTCTCGGCCTTTTCCAACATATTTTGGTTTGGAATGAAGCCGTAATGGTATTTTTCAATTTTTTGAATTTTTTTGCTATTTTTTTGGAATTTTCTCTTCCCCGTCGGGAAGGAACGAAACGTAGCGATAATTTTTATTTTCTCTCTTTCTCTGCCCTTTTCAACCTATTTTGCCATGAAATGAAGCCATTATGGGATTTTTCAATTTCTTGAATATTTTTGCTATTTTTTTGGAATTTTCTCTTACCCTTCGGGAAGGAACGAAACAAAACGATAGTTTTTATTTTCTCACTTTCTCAGCCTTTTCCAACATATTTTGGCCTGGAATGATGCCGTAATGGTATTTTTCAATTTTTTGAATTTTTTTGCTATTTTTTTGGAATTTTCTCTTGCCCGTCGGGAAGGAACGAAACAGAACGATAATTTTTTTTTTCTCTCTTTCTCAGCCTTTTCCAACATATTTTGGCTTGGAATGAAGCCGTAATGGTATTTCTCAATTTTTTGAATTTTTTTGCTATTTTTTTGGAATTTTCTCTACCCCGTCGGGAAGGAACGAAACGGAGTGATAGTTTTTATTTTCTCTCTTTCTATGCATTTTCCCACCTATTTTGGCTTGGGATGAATCCGTAATGGTATTTTTCAATTTTTTCAATTTTTTTGCTATTTTTTTGGAATTTTCTCTTCCCCGTCGGAAAGGAACGAAACGGAGTGATAGTTTTTATTTTCTCTCTTTCTATGCATTTTCCCACCTATTTTGGCTTGGGATGAATCCGTAATGGTATTTTTCAATTTTTTCAATTTTTTTGCTATTTTTTTTGTAATTTTCTCTTGCCCGTCGGGAAGGAACGAAACAGAGCGATAATTTTTTTTTTCTCTCTTTCTCAGTCTTTTCCAACATATTTTGGCTTGGAATGAAGCCGTAATGGTATTTTTCAATTTTTTGAATTTTTTTGCTATTTTTTTGGAATTTTCTCTACCCCGTCGGGAAGGAACGAAACGGAGTGATAGTTTTTATTTTCTCTCTTTCTAAGCATTTTCCCACCTATTTTGGCTTGGGATGAATCCGTAATGGTATTTTTCAATTTTTTCAATTTTTTTGCTATTTTTTTTGGAATTTTCTCTTGCCTGTCGGGAAGGAACGAAACGGAGTGATTGTTTTTATTTTCTCTCTTTCTATGCATTTTCCCACCTATTTTGGCTTGGGATGAATCCGTAATGGTAGTTTTCAATTTTTTTGCTATTTTTTTGGAATTTTCTCTTTCCCGTCGGGAAGGAACGAAACGTAGCGATAATTTTTATTTTCTCTCTTTCGCTGCCCTTTTCAACCTATTTTGCCATGAAATGAAGCCATTATGGGATTTTTCAATTTCTTGAATATTTTTGCTATTTTTTTGGAATTTTCTCTTACCCTTCGGGAAGGAACGAAACAAAACGATAGTTTTTATTTTCTCACTTTCTCAGCCTTTTCCAACATATTTTGGCCTGGAATGATGCCGTAATGGTAATTTTCAATTTTTTGAATTTTTTTGCTATTTTTTTGGAATTTTCTCTTGCCCGTCGGGAAGGAACGAAACAGAGCGATAATTTTTTTTTTTCTCTCTTTCTCAGTCTTTTCCAACATATTTTGGCTTGGAATGAAGCCGTAATGGTATTTTTCAATTTTTTGAATTTTTTTGCTATTTTTTTGGAATTTTCTCTACCCCGTCGGGAAGGAACGAAACGGAGTGATAGTTTTTATTTTCTCTCTTTCTAAGCATTTTCCCACCTATTTTGGCTTGGGATGAATCCGTAATGGTATTTTTCAATTTTTTCAATTTTTTTGCTATTTTTTTTGGAATTTTCTCTTGCCTGTCGGGAAGGAACAAAACGTAGCGATAATTTTTATTTTCACCATTCTCAGCATTTTCCAACCTATTTTTCCTTGGAATGAAGCCGTAATGGTATTTTTCAATTTTTTGAATTTTTTTCTATTTTTTTGGAATTTTCTCTTGCCCGTCGGGAAGGAACGAAACAGAGCGATAATTTTTTTTTTCTCTCTTTCTCAGCCTTTTCCAACATACTTTGGCTTGGAATGAAGTCGTAATGATATTTTTCCATTTGGTTAATTTTTTTGCTATTCTTTTGCAATTTTCTCTTACCCATCGGGAAGGAAAGAAACAAAATGACAGTTTTTATTTTCTCACTTTCTCAGCCTTTTCCTACATATTTTGGCTTGGAATGAAGCCGTAATGGTATTTTTCAATTTTTTGAATTTTTTTGCAATTTTTTTGGAATTTTCTCTTCCCCGTCGGGAATGAACGAAACGGAGTGATAATTTTTATTTTCTCTCCTTCCCAGCCTTTTCTATCCTATTTGGGCTTGAAATGAAGCCGTAAGGGTATTTTTTAATTTTTTGAATATTTTTGCTATTTTAATGGAATTTTCTTTTACGATTCAGGAGGGAACGAAACGAAGTGATAATTTTTATTTTCTCATTTTCTCAAAATTTTCCAACCTATTTTGGCTTGGAATGAAGCCATAACGGTAATTTTAAATTTTTGAATTTTTTTGCTATTTTTTTGGAATTTTCTCATGCCCGTCGGGAAGGAACGAAACGGAGTAATAGTTTTTATTTTCTCTCTTTCTAAGCATTTTCCCACCTATTTTGGCTTGGGATGAATCCGTAATGGTATTTTTCAATTTTTTTGCTATTTTTTTGGAATTTTCTCTTTCCCGTCGGGAAGGAACGAAACGTAGCGATAATTTTTATTTTCTCTCTTTCTCCGTCCTTTTCAACCTATTTTGCCATGAAATGAAGCCATAATGGTATTTTTCAATTTCTTGAATATTTTTGCTATTTTTTTGGAATTTTCTCTTACCCTTCGGGAAGGAACGAAACAAAACGATAGTTTTTATTTTCTCACTTTCTCGGCCTTTTCCAACATATTTTGGTTTGGAATGAAGCCGTAATGGTATTTTTCAATTTTTTGAATTTTTTTGCTATTTTTTTGGAATTTTCTCTTCCCCGTCGGGAAGGAACGAAACGGAGTGATAGTTTTTATTTTCTCTCTTTCTATGCATTTTCCCACCTATTTTGGCTTGGGATGAATCCGTAATGGTATTTTTCAATTTTTTTGCTATTTTTTTTGGAATTTTCTCTTGCCTGTCGGGAAGGAACAAAACGTAGCGATCATTTTTATTTTCTCCATTCTCAGCGTTTTCCAACCTATTTTTTTCTTGGAATGAAGCCGTAATGGTATTTTCAATTTTTTGAATTTTTTTCTATTTTTTTGGAATTTTCTCTTGCCCGTCGGGAAGGGACGAAACAGAGCGATAATTTTTTTTTTTCTCTCTTTCTCAGCCTTTTCCAACATACTTTGGCTTGGAATGAAGTCGTAATGGTATTTTTCAATTTGTTGAATTTTTTTGCTATTCTTTTGCAATTTTCTCTTACCCATCGGGAAGGAACGAAACAAAATGACAGTTTTTATTTTCTCACTTTCTCAGCCTTTTCCAACATATTTTGGCTTGGAATGAAGCAGTAATGGTATTTTTCAATTTTTTGAATTTTTTTGCTATTTTTTTGGAATTTTCTCTTCCCCGTCGGGAATGAACGAAACGGAGTGATAATTTTTATTTTCTCTCTTTCTTAGCCTTTTCTATCCTATTTGGGCTTGAAATGAAGCCGTAAGGGTATTTTTCAATTTTTTGAATATTTTTGCTATTTTGATGGAATTTTCTTTTACGCTTCGGGAAGGAACGAAACGAAGTGATAATTTTTATTTTCTCATTTTCTCAGAATTTTCCAACCTATTTTGGCTTGGAATGAAGCCATAACGGTAATTTTAAATTTTTGAATTTTTTTGCTATTTTTTTGGAATTTTCTCTTGCCCGTCGGGAAGGAACGAAACGGACTAATAGTTTTTATTTTCTCACTTTCTCAGCATTTTCCAACATATTTCTGCTTGGAATGATGCCGTAATGATATTTTTCAATTTTTTGAATTTTTTTGCAATTTTTTTGGAATTTTCTCTTCCCCGTCGGGAAGGAACGAAACGGAGTGATAGTTTTTATTTTCTCTCTTTCTATGCATTTTCCCACCTATTTTGGCTTGGGATGAATCCGTAATGGTATTTTTCAATTTTTTCAATTTTTTTGCTATTTTTTTTGGAATTTTCTCTTGCCTGTCGGGAAGGAACAAAACGTAGCGATAATTTTTATTTTCACCATTCTCAGCATTTTCCAACCTATTTTTCCTTGTAATGAAGCCGTAATGGTATTTTTCAATTTTTTGAATTTTTTTCTATTTTTTTGGAATTTTCTCTTGCCCGTCGGGAAGGAACGAAACAGAGCGATAATTTTTTTTTTCTCTCTTTCTCAGCCTTTTCCAACATACTTTGGCTTGGAATGAAGTCGTAATGATATTTTTCCATTTGGTTAATTTTTTTGCTATTCTTTTGCAATTTTCTCTTACCCATCGGGAAGGAAGGAAACAAAATGACAGTTTTTATTTTCTCACTTTCTCAGCCTTTTCCTACATATTTTGGCTTGGAATGAAGCCGTAATGGTATTTTTCAATTTTTTGAATTTTTTTGCTATTTTTTTGGAATTTTCTCTACCCCGTCGGGAAGGAACGAAACGGAGTGATAGTTTTTATTTTCTCTCTTTCTATGCATTTTCCCACCTATTTTGGCTTGGGATGAAACCGTAATGGTATTTTTCAATTTTTTCAATTTTTTTGCTATTTTTTTGGAATTTTCTCTTCCCCGTCGGAAAGGAACGAAACGGAGTGATAGTTTTTATTTTCTCTCTTTCTATGCATTTTCCCACCTATTTTGGCTTGGGATGAATCCGTAATGGTATTTTTCAATTTTTTCAATTTTTTTGCTATTTTTTTTGGAATTTTTTCTTGCCCGTCGGGAAGGAACGAAACAGAGCGATAATTTTTTTTTTTCTCTCTTTCTCAGTCTTTTCCAACATATTTTGGCTTGGAATGAAGCCGTAATGGTATTTTTCAATTTTTTGAATTTTTTTGCTATTTTTTTGGAATTTTCTCTACCCCGTCGGGAAGGAACGAAACGGAGTGATAGTTTTTATTTTCTCTCTTTCTAAGCATTTTCCCACCTATTTTGGCTTGGGATGAATCCGTAATGGTATTTTTCAATTTTTTCAATTTTTTTGCTATTTTTTTTGGAATTTTCTCTTGCCTGTCGGGAAGGAACAAAACGTAGCGATAATTTTTATTTTCACCATTCTCAGCATTTTCCAACCTATTTTTCCTTGGAATGAAGCCGTAATGGTATTTTTCAATTTTTTGAATTTTTTTCTATTTTTTTGGAATTTTCTCTTGCCCGTCGGGAAGGAACGAAACAGAGCGATAATTTTTTTTTTCTCTCTTTCTCAGCCTTTTCCAACATACTTTGGCTTGGAATGAAGTCGTAATGATATTTTTCCATTTGGTTAATTTTTTTGCTATTCTTTTGCAATTTTCTCTTACCCATCGGGAAGGAAGGAAACAAAATGACAGTTTTTATTTTCTCACTTTCTCAGCCTTTTCCTACATATTTTGGCTTGGAATGAAGCCGTAATGGTATTTTTCAATTTTTTGAATTTTTTTGCAATTTTTTTGGAATTTTCTCTTCCCCGTCGGGAATGAACGAAACGGAGTGATAATTTTTATTTTCTCTCTTTCCCAGCCTTTTCTATCCTATTTGGGCTTGAATGAAGCCGTAAGGGTATTTTTCAATTTTTTGAATATTTTTGCTATTTTAATGGAATTTTCTTTTACGCTTCAGGAGGGAACGAAACGAAGTGATAATTTTTATTTTCTCATTTTCTCAAAATTTTCCAACCTATTTTGGCTTGGAATGAAGCCATAACGGTAATTTTAAATTTTTGAATTTTTTTGCTATTTTTTTGGAATTTTCTCATGCCCGTCGGGAAGGAACGAAACGGAGTAATAGTTTTTATTTTCTCTCTTTCTAAGCATTTTCCCACCTATTTTGGCTTGGGATGAATCCGTAATGGTATTTTTCAATTTTTTTGCTATTTTTTTGGAATTTTCTCTTTCCCGTCGGGAAGGAACGAAACGTAGCGATAATTTTTATTTTCTCTCTTTCTCTGTCCTTTTCAACCTATTTTGCCATGAAATGAAGCCATAATGGTATTTTTCAATTTCTTGAATATTTTTGCTATTTTTTTGGAATTTTCTCTTACCCTTCGGGAAGGAACGAAACAAAACGATAGTTTTTATTTTCTCACTTTCTCGGCCTTTTCCAACATATTTTGGTTTGGAATGAAGCCGTAATGGTATTTTTCAATTTTTTGAATTTTTTTGCTATTTTTTTGGAATTTTCTCTTCCCCGTCGGGAAGGAACGAAACGGAGTGATAGTTTTTATTTTCTCTCTTTCTATGCATTTTCCCACCTATTTTGGCTTGGGATGAATCCGTAATGGTATTTTTCAATTTTTTTGCTATTTTTTTTGGAATTTTCTCTTGCCTGTCGGGAAGGAACAAAACGTAGCGATCATTTTTATTTTCTCCATTCTCAGCGTTTTCCAACCTATTTTTTTCTTGGAATGAAGCCGTAATGGTATTTTCAATTTTTTGAATTTTTTTCTATTTTTTTGGAATTTTCTCTTGCCCGTCGGGAAGGAATGAAACAGAGCGATAATTTTTTTTTTCTCTCTTTCTCAGCCTTTTCCAACATACTTTGGCTTGGAATGAAGTCGTAATGGTATTTTTCAATTTGTTGAATTTTTTTGCTATTCTTTTGCAATTTTCTCTTACCCATCGGGAAGGAACGAAACAAAATGACAGTTTTTATTTTCTCACTTTCTCAGCCTTTTCCAACATATTTTGGCTTGGAATGAAGCCGTAATGGTATTTTTCAATTTTTTGAATTTTTTTGCTATTTTTTTGGAATTTTCTCTTCCCCGTCGGGAATGTACGAAACGGAGTGATAATTTTTATTTTCTCTCTTTCTTAGCCTTTTCTATCCTATTTGGGCTTGAAATGAAGCCGTAAGGGTATTTTTCAATTTTTTGAATATTTTTGCTATTTTGATGGAATTTTCTTTTACGCTTCGGGAAGGAACGAAACGAAGTGATAATTTTTATTTTCTCATTTTCTCAGAATTTTCCAACCTATTTTGGCTTGGAATGAAGCCATAACGGTAATTTTAAATTTTTGAATTTTTTTGCTATTTTTTTGGAATTTTCTCTTGCCCGTCGGGAAGGAACGAAACGGACTAATAGTTTTTATTTTCTCACTTTCTCAGCCTTTTCGAACATATTTTGGCTTGGAATGATGCCGTAATGATATTTTTCAATTTTTTGAATTTTTTTGCTATTTTTTTGGAATTTTCTCTTCCTCGTCGGGAAGGAACGAAACGGAGTGATAGTTTTTATTTTCTCTCTTTCTATGCATTTTCCCACCTATTTTGGCTTGGGATGAATCCGTAATGGTATTTTTCAATTTTTTTGCTATTTTTTTGGAATTTTCTCTTTCCCGTCGGGAAGGAACGAAACGTAGCGATAATTTTTATTTTCTCTCTTTCTCTGCCCTTTTCAACCTATTTTGCCATGAAATGAAGCCATTACGGGATTTTTCAATTTCTTGAATATTTTTGCTATTTTTATGGAATTTTCTCTTACACTTCGGGAAGGAACGAAACAAAACGATAGTTTTTATTTTCTCACTTTCTCAGCCTTTTCCAACATATTTTGGCTTGGAATGATGCCGTAATGGTATTTTTAAATTTTTTGAATTTTTTTGCTATTTTTTTGGAATTTTCTCTTGCCCGTCGGGAAGGAACGAAACAGAACGATAATTTTTTTTTTCTCTCTTTCTCAGCCTTTTCCAACATATTTTGGCTTGGAATGAAGCCGTAATGGTATTTTTCAATTTTTTGAATTTTTTTGCTATTTTTTTGGAATTTTCTCTACCCCGTCGGGAAGGAACGAAACGGAGTGATAGTTTTTATTTTCTCTCTTTCTATGCATTTTCCCACCTATTTTGGCTTGGGATGAATCCGTAATGGTATTTTTCAATTTTTTCAATTTTTTTGCTATTTTTTTGGAATTTTCTCTTCACCGTCGGAAAGGAACGAAACGGAGTGATAGTTTTTATTTTCTCTCTTTCTATGCATTTTCCCACCTATTTTGGCTTGGGATGAATCCGTAATGGTATTTTTCAATTTTTTCAATTTTTTTGCTATTTTTTTTGGAATTTTCTCTTGCCCGTCGGGAAGGAACGAAACAGAGCGATAATTTTTTTTTTCTCTCTTTCTCAGTCTTTTCCAACATATTTTGGCTTGGAATGAAGCCGTAATGGTATTTTTCAATTTTTTGAATTTTTTTGCTATTTTTTTGGAATTTTCTCTACCCCGTCGGGAAGGAACGAAACGGAGTGATAGTTTTTATTTTCTCTCTTTCTATGCATTTTCCCACCTATTTTGGCTTGGGATGAATCCGTAATGGTATTTTTCAATTTTTTCAATTTTTTTGCTATTTTTTTGGAATTTTCTCTTCACCGTCGGGAAGGAACGAAACGGAGTAATAGTTTTTATTTTCTCTCTTTCTAAGCATTTTCCCACCTATTTTGGCTTGGGATGAATCCGTAATGGTATTTTTCAGTTTTTTCAATTTTTTTTGCTATTTTTTTTGGAATTTTCTCTTGCCTGTCGGGAAGTAACAAAACGTAGCGATAATTTTTATTTTCTCCATTCTCAGCGTTTTCCAACCTATTTTTCCTTGGAATGAAGCCGTAATGGTATTTTTCAATTTTTTGAATTTTTTTCTATTTTTTTGGAAATTTCTCTTCCACGTCGGGAAGGAACGAAACGGGGCGATAATTTTTCTTTTCTCTATGTCTCAGCCTTTTCCATCTTATTTGGGTTTGGAATGAAACCGTAATGGTATTTTTCAATTTTTTGAATATTGTTGCTGTTTTTATGCAATTTTCTCTTATCCTTCGGGAAGGAACGAAACAAAACGATAGTTTTTATTTTCTCACTTTCTCAGCCTTTTTCAACATATTTTGGCTTGGAATGAAGCCGTTATGGTATTTTTCAATTTTTTGAATTTTTTTGCTATTTTTTTGGACTTTTCTCTTCCCCGTCGGGAAGGAACGAAACGGAGTGATAGTTTTTATTTTCTCTCTTTCTAAGCATTTTCCCACCTATTTTGGCTTGGGATGAATCCGTAATGGTATTTTTCAATTTTTTCAATTTTTTTGCTATTTTTTTTGGAATTTTCTCTTGCCTGTCGGGAAGTAACAAAACGTAGCGATAATTTTTATTTTCTCCATTCTCAGCGTTTTCCAATCGATTTTTCCTTGGAATGAAGCCGTAATGGTATTTTTCAATTTTTTGAATTTTTTTCTATTTTTTTTGGAAATTTCTCTTCCCCGTCGGGAAGGAACGAAACGGAGTGATAGTTTTTATTTTCTCTCTTTCTAAGCATTTTCCCACCTATTTTGGCTTGGGATGAGTCCGTAATGGTATTTTTCAATTTTTTCAATTTTTTTGCTATTTTTTTTGGAATTTTCTCTTGCCTGTCGGGAAGGAACAAAACGTAGCGATAATTTTTATTTTCTCCATTCTCAACGTTTTCCAACCTATTTTTCCTTGGAATGAAGCCGTAATGGTATTTTTCAATTTTTTGAATTTTTTTCTGTTTTTTTGGAATTTTCTCTTGCCCGTCGGGAAGGAACGAAACAGAGCGATAATTTTTTTTTTCTCTCTTTCTCAGCCTTTTACAACATACTTTGGCTTGGAATGAAGCCGTAATGGTATTTTTCAATTTTTTGAATTTTTTTTGCTATTTTTTTGGAATTTTCTCTTCCCCGTCGGGAATGAACGAAACGGAGTGATAATTTTTATTTTCTCTCTTTCTCAGCCTTTTCCATCCTATTTGGGCTCGAAATGAAGCCGTAAGGGTATTTTTAAATTTTTTGAATATTTTTGCTATTTTTATGGAATTTTCTTTTACGCTTCGGGAAGGAACGAAACGAAGTGATAATTTTTATTTTCTCATTTTCTCAGAATTTTCCAACCTATTTTGGCTTGGAATGAAGCCATAACGGTAATTTTAAATTTTTGAATTTTTTTGCTATTTTTTTGGAATTTTCTCTTACCCGTCGGGAAGGAACGAAACGGACTCATAGTTTTTATTTTCTCTCTTTCTAAGCATTTTCCCACCTATTTTGGCTTGGGATGAATCCGTAATGGTAGTTTTCAATTTTTTTGCTATTTTTTTGGAATTTTCTCTTTCCCGTCGGGAAGGAACGAAACGTAGCGATAATTTTTATTTTCTCTCTTTCTCTGCCCTTTTCAACCTATTTTGCCATGAAATGAAGCCCTTATGGGATTTTTCAATTTCTTGAATATTTTTGCTATTTTTTTGGAATTTTCTCTTACCCTTCGGGAAGGAACGAAACAAAACGATAGTTTTTATTTTCTCACTTTCTCAGCCTTTTCCAACATATTTTGGCTTGGAATGATGCCGTAATGGTATTTTTCAATTTTTTGAATTTTTTTGCTATTTTTTTGGAATTTTCTCTTGCCCGTCGGGAAGGAACGAAACAGAACGATAATTTTTTTTTTCTCTCTTTCTCAGCCTTTTCCAACATATTTTGGCTTGGAATGAAGCCGTAATGGTATTTTTCAATTTTTTGAATTTTTTTGCTATTTTTTTGGAATTTTCTCTACCCCGTCGGGAAGGAACGAAACGGAGTGATAGTTTTTATTTTCTCTCTTTCTATGCATTTTCCCACCTATTTTGGCTTGGGATGAATCCGTAATGGTATTTTTCAATTTTTTCAATTTTTTTGCTATTTTTTTGGAATATTCTCTTCCCCGTCGGAAAGGAACGAAACGGAGTGATAGTTTTTATTTTCTCTCTTTCTATGCATTTTCCCACCTATTTTGGCTTGGGATGAATCCGTAATGGTATTTTTCAATTTTTTCAATTTTTTTGCTATTTTTTTTGGAATTTTCTCTTGCCTGTCGGGAAGGAACAAAACGTAGCGATAATTTTTATTTTCACCATTCTCAGCATTTTCCAACCTATTTTTCCTTGGAATGAAGCCGTAATGGTATTTTTCAATTTTTTGAATTTTTTTCTATTTTTTTGGAATTTTCTCTTGCCCGTCGGGAAGGAACGAAACAGAGCGATAATTTTTTTTTTCTCTCTTTCTCAGCCTTTTCCAACATACTTTGGCTTGGAATGAAGTCGTAATGATATTTTTCCATTTGGTTAATTTTTTTGCTATTCTTTTGCAATTTTCTCTTACCCATCGGGAAGGAAGGAAACAAAATGACAGTTTTTATTTTCTCACTTTCTCAGCCTTTTCCTACATATTTTGGCTTGGAATGAAGCCGTAATGGTATTTTTCAATTTTTTGAATTTTTTTGCTATTTTTTTGGAATTTTCTCTACCCCGTTGGGAAGGAACGAAACGGAGTGATAGTTTTTATTTTATCTCTTTCTATGCATTTTCCCACCTATTTTGGCTTGGGATGAATCCGTAATGGTATTTTTCAATTTTTTCAATTTTTTTGCTATTTTTTTGGAATTTTCTCTTCCCCGTCGGAAAGGAACGAAACGGAGTGATAGTTTTTATTTTCTCTCTTTCTATGCATTTTCCCACCTATTTTGGCTTGGGATGAATCCGTAATGGTATTTTTCAATTTTTTTGCTATTTTTTTTGGAATTTTCTCTTGCCCGTCGGGAAGGAACGAAACAGAGCGATAATTTTTTTTTTTCTCTCTTTCTCAGTCTTTTCCAACATATTTTGGCTTGGAATGAAGCCGTAATGGTATTTTTCAATTTTTTGAATTTTTTTGCTATTTTTTTGGAATTTTCTCTACCCCGTCGGGAAGGAACGAAACGGAGTGATAGTTTTTATTTTCTCTCTTTCTAAGCATTTTCCCACCTATTTTGGCTTGGGATGAATCCGTAATGGTATTTTTCAATTTTTTCAATTTTTTTGCTATTTTTTTTGGAATTTTCTCTTGCCTGTCGGGAAGGAACAAAACGTAGCGATAATTTTTATTTTCACCATTCTCAGCATTTTCCAACCTATTTTTCCTTGGAATGAAGCCGTAATGGTATTTTTCAATTTTTTGAATTTTTTTCTATTTTTTTTGAATTTTCTCTTGCCCGTCGGGAAGGAACGAAACAGAGCGATAATTTTTTTTTTCTCTCTTTCTCAGCCTTTTCCAACATACTTTGGCTTGGAATGAAGTCGTAATGATATTTTTCCATTTGGTTAATTTTTTTGCTATTCTTTTGCAATTTTCTCTTACCCATCGGGAAGGAAGGAAACAAAATGACAGTTTTTATTTTCTCACTTTCTCAGCCTTTTCCTACATATTTTGGCTTGGAATGAAGCCGTAACGGTATTTTTCAATTTTTTGAATTTTTTTGCAATTTTTTTGGAATTTTATCTTCCCCGTCGGGAATGAATGAAACGGAGTGATAATTTTTATTTTCTCTCTTTCCCAGCCTTTTCTATCCTATTTGGGCTTGAAATGAAGCCGTAAGGGTATTTTTCAATTTTTTGAATATTTTTGCTATTTTAATGGAATTTTCTTTTACGACTCAGGAGGGAACGAAACGAAGTGATAATTTTTATTTTCTCATTTTCTCAAAATTTTCCAACCTATTTTGGCTTGGAATGAAGCCACAACGGTAATTTTAAATTTTTGAATTTTTTTGCTATTTTTTTGGAATTTTCTCATGCCCGTCGGGAAGGAACGAAACGGAGTAATAGTTTTTATTTTCTCTCTTTCTAAGCATTTTCCCACCTATTTTGGCTTGGGATGAATCCGTAATGGTATTTTTCAATTTTTTTGCTATTTTTTTGGAATTTTCTCTTTCCCGTCGGGAAGGAACGAAACGTAGCGATAATTTTTATTTTCTCTCTTTCTCTGTCCTTTTCAACCTATTTTGCCATGAAATGAAGCCATAATGGTATTTTTCAATTTCTTGAATATTTTTGCTATTTTTTTGGAATTTTCTCTTACCCTTCGGGAAGGAACGAAACAAAACGATAGTTTTTATTTTCTCACTTTCTCGGCCTTTTCCAACATATTTTGGTTTGGAATGAAGCCGTAATGGTATTTTTCAATTTTTTGAATTTTTTTGCTATTTTTTTGGAATTTTCTCTTCCCCGTCGGGAAGGAACGAAACGTAGCGATAATTTTTATTTTCTCTCTTTCTCTGCCCTTTTCAACCTATTTTGCCATGAAATGAAGCCATTATGGGATTTTTCAATTTCTTGAATATTTTTGCTATTTTTTTGGAATTTTCTCTTACCCTTCGGGAAGGAACGAAACAAAACGATAGTTTTTATTTTCTCACTTTCTCAGCCTTTTCCAACATATTTTGGCCTGGAATGATGCCGTAATGGTATTTTTCAATTTTTTGAATTTTTTTGCTATTTTTTTGGAATTTTCTCTTGCCCGTCGGGAAGGAACGAAACAGAACGATAATTTTTTTTTTCTCTCTTTCTCAGCCTTTTCCAACATATTTTGGCTTGGAATGAAGCCGTAATGGTATTTCTCAATTTTTTGAATTTTTTTGCTATTTTTTTGGAATTTTCTCTACCCCGTCGGGAAGGAACGAAACGGAGTGATAGTTTTTATTTTCTCTCTTTCTATGCATTTTCCCACCTATTTTGGCTTGGGATGAATCCGTAATGGTATTTTTCAATTTTTTCAATTTTTTTGCTATTTTTTTGGAATTTTCTCTTCCCCGTCGGAAAGGAACGAAACGGAGTGATAGTTTTTATTTTCTCTCTTTCTATGCATTTTCCCACCTATTTTGGCTTGGGATGAATCCGTAATGGTATTTTTCAATTTTTTCAATTTTTTTGCTATTTTTTTTGTAATTTTCTCTTGCCCGTCGGGAAGGAACGAAACAGAGCGATAATTTTTTTTTTCTCTCTTTCTCAGTCTTTTCCAACATATTTTGGCTTGGAATGAAGCCGTAATGGTATTTTTCAATTTTTTGAATTTTTTTGCTATTTTTTTGGAATTTTCTTTACCCCGTCGGGAAGGAACGAAACGGAGTGATAGTTTTTATTTTCTCTCTTTCTAAGCATTTTCCCACCTATTTTCGCTTGGGATGAATCCGTAATGGTATTTTTCAATTTTTTCAATTTTTTTGCTATTTTTTTTGGAATTTTCTCTTGCCTGTCGGGAAGGAACGAAACGGAGTGATAGTTTTTATTTTCTCTCTTTCTATGCATTTTCCCACCTATTTTGGCTTGGGATGAATCCGTAATGGTAGTTTTCAATTTTTTTGCTATTTTTTTGGAATTTTCTCTTTCCCGTCGGGAAGGAACGAAACGTAGCGATAATTTTTATTTTCTCTCTTTCGCTGCCCTTTTCAACCTATTTTGCCATGAAATGAAGCCATTATGGGATTTTTCAATTTCTTGAATATTTTTGCTATTTTTTTGGAATTTTCTCTTACCCTTCGGGAAGGAACGAAACAAAACGATAGTTTTTATTTTCTCACTTTCTCAGCCTTTTCCAACATATTTTGGCCTGGAATGATGCCGTAATGGTAATTTTCAATTTTTTGAATTTTTTTGCTATTTTTTTGGAATTTTCTCTTGCCCGTCGGGAAGGAACGAAACAGAGCGATAATTTTTTTTTTTCTCTCTTTCTCAGTCTTTTCCAACATATTTTGGCTTGGAATGAAGCCGTAATGGTATTTTTCAATTTTTTGAATTTTTTTGCTATTTTTTTGGAATTTTCTCTACCCCGTCGGGAAGGAACGAAACGGAGTGATAGTTTTTATTTTCTCTCTTTCTAAGCATTTTCCCACCTATTTTGGCTTGGGATGAATCCGTAATGGTATTTTTCAATTTTTTCAATTTTTTTGCTATTTTTTTTGGAATTTTCTCTTGCCTGTCGGGAAGGAACAAAACGTAGCGATAATTTTTATTTTCACCATTCTCAGCATTTTCCAACCTATTTTTCCTTGGAATGAAGCCGTAATGGTATTTTTCAATTTTTTGAATTTTTTTCTATTTTTTTGGAATTTTCTCTTGCCCGTCGGGAAGGAACGAAACAGAGCGATAATTTTTTTTTTCTCTCTTTCTCAGCCTTTTCCAACATACTTTGGCTTGGAATGAAGTCGTAATGATATTTTTCCATTTGGTTAATTTTTTTGCTATTCTTTTGCAATTTTCTCTTACCCATCGGGAAGGAAAGAAACAAAATGACAGTTTTTATTTTCTCACTTTCTCAGCCTTTTCCTACATATTTTGGCTTGGAATGAAGCCGTAATGGTATTTTTCAATTTTTTGAATTTTTTTGCAATTTTTTTGGAATTTTCTCTTCCCCGTCGGGAATGAACGAAACGGAGTGATAATTTTTATTTTCTCTCTTTCCCAGCCTTTTCTATCCTATTTGGGCTTGAAATGAAGCCGTAAGGGTATTTTTCAATTTTTTGAATATTTTTGCTATTTTAATGGAATTTTCTTTTACGATTCAGGAGGGAACGAAACGAAGTGATAATTTTTATTTTCTCATTTTCTCAAAATTTTCCAACCTATTTTGGCTTGGAATGAAGCCATAACGGTAATTTTAAATTTTTGAATTTTTTTGCTATTTTTTTGGAATTTTCTCATGCCCGTCGGGAAGGAACGAAACGGAGTAATAGTTTTTATTTTCTCTCTTTCTAAGCATTTTCCCACCTATTTTGGCTTGGGATGAATCCGTAATGGTATTTTTCAATTTTTTTTGCTATTTTTTTGGAATTTTCTCTTTCCCGTCGGGAAGGAACGAAACGTAGCGATAATTTTTATTTTCTCTCTTTCTCCGTCCTTTTCAACCTATTTTGCCATGAAATGAAGCCATAATGGTATTTTTCAATTTCTTGAATATTTTTGCTATTTTTTTGGAATTTTCTCTTACCCTTCGGGAAGGAACGAAACAAAACGATAGTTTTTATTTTCTCACTTTCTCGGCCTTTTCCAACATATTTTGGTTTGGAATGAAGCCGTAATGGTATTTTTCAATTTTTTGAATTTTTTTGCTATTTTTTTGGAATTTTCTCTTCCCCGTCGGGAAGGAACGAAACGGAGTGATAGTTTTTATTTTCTCTCTTTCTATGCATTTTCCCACCTATTTTGGCTTGGGATGAATCCGTAATGGTATTTTTCAATTTTTTTGCTATTTTTTTTGGAATTTTCTCTTGCCTGTCGGGAAGGAACAAAACGTAGCGATCATTTTTATTTTCTCCATTCTCAGCGTTTTCCAACCTATTTTTTCTTGGAATGAAGCCGTAATGGTATTTTCAATTTTTTGAATTTTTTTCTATTTTTTTGGAATTTTCTCTTGCCCGTCGGGAAGGGACGAAACAGAGCGATAATTTTTTTTTTTCTCTCTTTCTCAGCCTTTTCCAACATACTTTGGCTTGGAATGAAGTCGTAATGGTATTTTTCAATTTGTTGAATTTTTTTGCTATTCTTTTGCAATTTTCTCTTACCCATCGGGAAGGAACGAAACAAAATGACAGTTTTTATTTTCTCACTTTCTCAGCCTTTTCCAACATATTTTGGCTTGGAATGAAGCCGTAATGGTATTTTTCAATTTTTTGAATTTTTTTGCTATTTTTTTGGAATTTTCTCTTCCCCGTCGGGAATGAACGAAACGGAGTGATAATTTTTATTTTCTCTCTTTCTTAGCCTTTTCTATCCTATTTGGGCTTGAAATGAAGCCGTAAGGGTATTTTTCAATTTTTTGAATATTTTTGCTATTTTGATGGAATTTTCTTTTACGCTTCGGGAAGGAACGAAACGAAGTGATAATTTTTATTTTCTCATTTTCTCAGAATTTTCCAACCTATTTTGGCTTGGAATGAAGCCATAACGGTAATTTTAAATTTTTGAATTTTTTTGCTATTTTTTTGGAATTTTCTCTTGCCCGTCGGGAAGGAACGAAACGGACTAATAGTTTTTATTTTCTCACTTTCTCAGCATTTTCCAACATATTTCTGCTTGGAATGATGCCGTAATGATATTTTTCAATTTTTTGAATTTTTTTGCAATTTTTTTGGAATTTTCTCTTCCCCGTCGGGAAGGAACGAAACGGAGTGATAGTTTTTATTTTCTCTCTTTCTATGCATTTTCCCACCTATTTTGGCTTGGGATGAATCCGTAATGGTATTTTTCAATTTTTTTGCTATTTTTTTGGAATTTTCTCTTTCCCGTCGGGAAGGAACGAAACGTAGCGATAATTTTTATTTTCTCTCTTTCTCTGCCCTTTTCAACCTATTTTGCCATGAAATGAAGCCATTATGGGATTTTTCAATTTCTTGAATATTTTTGCTATTTTTATGGAATTTTCTCTTACACATCGGGAAGGAACGAAACAAAACGATAGTTTTTATTTTCTCACTTTCTCAGCCTTTTCCAACATATTTTGGCTTGGAATGATGCCGTAATGGTATTTTTCAATTTTTTGAATTTTTTTGCTATTTTTTTGGAATTTTCTCTTCCCCGTCGGGAATGAACGAAACGGAGTGATAAATTTTATTTTCTCTCTTTCTCATCCTTTTCCACCCTATTTGGGATTGAAATGAAGCCGTAAGGGTATTTTTCAATTTTTTGAGTATTTTTGCTATTTTTATGGAATTTTCTTTTACGCTTCGGGAAGGAACGAAACGAAGTGATAATTTTTATTTTCTCATTTTCTCAGAATTTTCCAACCTATTTTGGCTTGGAATGAAGCCATAACGGTAATTTTAAATTTTTGAATTTTTTTGCTATTTTTTTGGAATTTTCTCTTGCCCGTCGGGAAGGAACGAAACGGACTAATAGTTTTTATTTTCTCTCTTTCTAAGCATTTTCCCACCTATTGTGGCTTGGGATGAATCCGTAATGGTATTTTTCAGTTTTTTTGCTATTTTTTGGAATTTTCTCTTTCCCGTCGGGAAGGAACGAAACGTAGCGATAATTTTTATTTTCTCTCTTTCTCTGCCCTTTTCAACCTATTTTGCCATGAAATGAAGCCATTATGGGATTTTTCAATTTTTTTGCTATTTTTTTGAAATTTTCTCTTCCCCGTCGGGAAGGAACGAAACGGAGTGATAGTTTTTATTTTCTCTCTTTCTATGCATTTTCCCACCTATTTTGGCTTGGGATGAATCCGTAATGGTATTTTTCAATTTTTTCAATTTTTTTGCTATTTTTTTTGGAATTTTCTCTTGCCCGTCGGGAGGGAACGAAACAGAGAGATAATTTTTTTTTTCTCTCTTTCTCAGCCTTTTCCAACATATTTTGGCTTGGAATGAAGCCGTAATGGTATTTTTCAATTTTTTGAATTTTTTTGCTATTTTTTTGGAATTTTCTCTTCCCCGTCGGGAAGGAACGAAACGGAGTGATAGTTTTTATTTTCTCTCTTTCTAAGCATTTTCCCACCTATTTTGGCGTGGGATGAATCCGTAATGGTATTTTTCAATTTTTTCAATTTTTTTGCTATTTTTTTGGAATTTTCTCTTCCCCATCGGGAAGGAACGAAATGGGGCGATAATTTTTCTTTTCTCTCTGTCTCTGCCTTTTCCATCCTATTTGGGTTTGGAATGAAACCGTAATGGTATTTTTCAATTTTTTGAATATTGTTGCTGTTTTTATGCAATTTTCTCTTACCCTTCGGGATGGAACGAAACAAAACGATAGTTTTTATTTTCTCACTTTCTCAGCCTTTTCCAACATATTTTGGCTTGGAATGAAGCCATAATGGTATTTTTTCAATTTTTTGAATTTTTTTGCTATTTTTTTTGAATTTTCTCTTCCCCGTCGGGAAGGAACGAAACGGGGCGATAATTTTTCTTTTCTCTCTGTCTCTGCCTTTTCCATCCTATTTGGGTTTAGAATGAAACCGTAATGGTATTTTTCAATTTTTTGAATATTGTTGCTGTTTTTATGCAATTTTCTCTTACCCTTCGGGAAGGAACGAAACAAAACGATAGTTTTTATTTTCTCACTTTCTCAGCCTTTTTCAACATATTTTGGCTTGGAATGATGCCGTAATGGTATTTTTCAATTTTTTTGAATTTTTTTGCTATTTTTTGGGAATTTTCTCTACCCCGTCGGGAAGGAACGAAACGAAGTGATAGTTTTTATTTTCTCTCTTTCTAAGCATTTTCCCACCTATTTTGGCTTGGGATGAGTCCGTAATGGTATTTTTCAATTTTTTCAATTTTTTTGCTATTTTTTTTGGACTTTTCTCTTGCCTGTCGGGAAGGAACAAAACGTAGCGATAATTTTTATTTTCTCCATTCTCAGCGTTTTCCAACCTATTTTTCCTTGGAATGAAGCCGTAATGGTATTTTTCAATTTTTTGAATTTTTTTCTATTTTTTTGGAATTTTCTCTTGCCCGTCGGGAAGGAATGAAACAGAGCGATAATTTTTTTTTTCTCTCTTTCTCAGCCTTTTCCAACATACTTTGGCTTGGAATGAAGTCGTAATGGTATTTTTCAATTTGTTGAATTTTTTTGCTATTCTTTTGCAATTTTCTCTTACCCATCGGGAAGGAACGAAACAAAATGACAGTTTTTATTTTCTCACTTTCTCAGCCTTTTCCAACATATTTTGGCTTGGAATGAAGCCATAATGGTATTTTTCAATTTTTTGAATTTTTTTGCTATTTTTTTGGAATTTTCTATTCCCCGTCGGGAATGAACGAAACGGAGTGATAATTTTTATTTTCTCTCTTTCTCAGCCTTTTCCATCCTATTTGGGCTTGAAATGAAACCGTAATGGTATTTTTCAATTTTTTGAATATTGTTGCTGTTTTTATGCAATTTTCTCTTACCCTTCGGGAAGGAACGAAAGAAAACGATAGTTTTTATTTTCTCACTTTCTCAGCCTTTTCCAACATATTTTGGCTTGGAATGATGCCGTAATGGTATTTTTCAATTTTTTGAATTTTTTTGCTATTTTTTTGGAATTTTCTCTTGCCCGTCGGGAAGGAACGAAACAGAACGATAATTTTTTTTTTCTTTCTTTCTCAGCCTTTTCCAACATATTTTGGCTTGGAATGAAACCGTAATGGTATTTTTCAATTTTTTGAATATTGTTGCTGTTTTTATGCAATTTTCTCTTACCCTTCGGGAAGGAACGAAAGGAAACGATAGTTTTTGTTTTCTCACTTTCTCAGCCTTTTTCAACATATTTTGGCTTGGAATGAAGCCGTAATGGTATTTTTCAATTTTTTGAATTTTTTTGCTATTTTTTTGGAATTTTCTCTACCCCGTCGGGAAGGAACGAAACGGAGTGATAGTTTTTATTTTCTCTCTTTCTAAGCATTTTCCCACCTATTTTGGCTTGGGATGAGTCCGTAATGGTATTTTTCCATTTTTTCAATTTTTTTGCTATTTTTTTTTGAATTTTCTCTTGCCTGTCGGGAAGGAACAAAACGTAGCGATAATTTTTATTTTCTCCATTCTCAGCGTTTTCCAACCTATTTTTCCTTGGACTGAAGCCGTAATGGTAATTTTCAATTTTTTGAATTTTTTTCTATTTTTTTGGAATTTTCTCTTGCCCGTCGGGAAGGAACGAAACAGAGCGATAATTTTTTTTTTTCTATCTTTCTCAGCCTTTTCCAACATACTTTGGCTTGGAATGAAGTCGTAATGGTATTTTTCAATTTGTTGAATTTTTTTGCTATTCTTTTGCAATTTTCTCTTACCCATCGGGAAGGAACGAAACAAAATGACAGTTTTTATTTTCTCACTTTCTCAGCCTTTTCCAACATATTTTGGCTTGGAATGAAGCCGTAATGGTATTTGTCAATTTTTTGAATTTTTTTGCTATTTTTTTGGAATTTTCTCTTCCACGTCGGGAATGAACGAAACGGAGTGATAATTTTTATTTTCTCTCTTTCTCAGCCTTTTCCATCCTATTTGGGCTTGAAATGAAGCCGTAAGGGTATTTTTCAATTTTTTGAATATTTTTGCTATTTTTATGGAATTTTCTTTTACGCTTCGGGAAGGAACGAAACGAAGTGATAATTTTTATTTTCTCATTTTCTCAGAATTTTCCAACCTATTTTGGCTTGGAATGAAGCCATAATGGTAATTTTAAATTTTTGAATTTTTTTGCTATTTTTTTGGAATTTTCTCTTGCCCGTCGGGAAGGAACGAAACGGACTAACAGTTTTTATTTTCTCTCTTTCTAAGCATTTTCCCACCTATTTTGGCTTGGGATGAATCCGTAATGGTATTTTTCAATTTTTTTGCTATTTTTTTGGAATTTTCTCTTTCCCGTCGGGAAGGAACGAAACGTAGCGATAATTTTTATTTTCTCTCTTTCTCTGCCCTTTTCAACCTGGGATGAATCCGTAATGGTATTTTTCAATTTTTTCAATTCTTTTGCTATTTTTTTGGAATTTTCTCATCCCCGTCGGGAAGGAACGAAACGGGGCGATAATTTTTCTTTTCTCTCTGTCTCTGCCTTTTCCATCCTATTTGGGTTTGGAATGAAACCGTAATGGTATTTTTCAATTTTTTGAATACTGTTGCTGTTTTTATGCAATTTTCTCTTACCCTTCGGGAAGGAACGAAACAAAACGATAGTTTTTATTTTCTCACTTTCTCAGCCTTTTCCAACATATTTTGGCTTGGAATGAAGCCGTAATGGTATTTTTCAATTTTTTGAATTTTTTTGCTATTTTTTTGGAATTTTCTCTTCCCCGTCGGGAAGGAACGAAACGGGGCGATAATTTTTCTTTTCTCTCTGTCTCTGCCTTTTCCATCCTATTTGGGTTTGGAATGAAACCGTAATGGTATTTTTCAATTTTTTGAATATTGTTGCTGTTTTTATGCAATTTTCTCTTACCATTCGGGAAGGAACGAAACAAAAAGATAGTTTTTATTTTCTCACTTTCTCAGCCTTTTTCAACATATTTTGGCTTGGAATGAAGCCGTAATGGTATTTTTCAATTTTTTCAATTTTTTTGCTATTTTTTTTGGAATTTTCTCTTGCCTGTCGGGAAGGAACAAAACGTAGCGATAATTTTTATTTTCTCCATTCTCGGCGTTTTCCAACCTATTTTTCCTTGGAATGAAGCCGTAATGGTATTTTTCAATTTTTTGAATTTTTTTCTTTTTTTTTGGAAATTTCTCTTCCCCGTCGGGAAGGAACGAAACGGGGCGATAATTTTTCTTTTCTCTCTGTCTCTGCCTTTTCCATCCTATTTGGGTTTGGAATGAAACCGTAATGGTATTTTTCAATTTTTTGAATATTGTTGCTGTTTTTATGCAATTTTCTCTTACCCTTCGGGAAGGAACGAAACAAAACGATAGTTTTTATTTTCTCACTTTCTCAGCCTTTTTCAACATATTTTGGCTTGGAATGAAGCCGTAAAGGTATTTTTCAATTTTTTGAATTTTTTTGCTATTTTTTTGGAATTTTCTCTACCCCGTCGGGAAGGAACGAAACGAAGTGATAGTTTTTATTTTCTCTCTTTCTAAGCATTTTCCCACCTATTTTGGCTTGGGATGAATCCGTAATGGTTTTTTTCAATTTTTTCAATTTTTTTGCTATTTTTTTTGGAATTTTCTCTTGCCTGTCGGGAAGGAACAAAACGTAGCGATAATTTTTATTTTCTCCATTCTCAGCGTTTTCCAACCTATTTTTCCTTGGAATGAAGCCGTAATGGAATTTTTCAATTTTTTGAATTTTTTTCTATTTTTTTGGAATTTTCTCTTCCCCGTCGGGAAGGAACGAAACGGGGCGATAATTTTTCTTTTCTCTCTGTCTCTGCCTTTTCCATCCTATTTGGGTTTGGAATGAAACCGTAATGGTATTTTCAATTTTTTGAATACTGTTGCAGTTTTTATGCAATTTTCTCTTACCCTACGGGAAGGAACGTAACAAAACGATAGTTTTTATTTTCTCACTTTCTCAGCCTTTTCCAACATATTTTGGCTTGGAATGAAGCCGTAATGGTATTTTTCAATTTTTTGAATTTTTTTGCTATTTTTTTGGAATTTTCTCTTCCCCGTCGGGAAGGAACGAAACGAGGCGATAATTTTTCTTTTCTCTCTGTCTCTGCCTTTTCCATCCTATTTGGGTTTGGAATGAAACCTTAATGGTATTTTTCAATTTTTTGAATATATTTGCTGTTTTTATGCAATTTTCTCTCACCATTCGGGAAGGAACGTAGCAAAACGATAGTTTTTATTTTCTCACTTTCTCAGCCTTTTTCAACATATTTTGGCTTGGAATGAAGCCGTAATGGTATTTTTCAATTTTTTGAATTTTTTTGCTATTTTTTTGGAATTTTCTCTACCCCGTCGGGAAGGAACGAAACGGAGTGATAGTTTTTATTTTCTCTCTTTCTAAGCATTTTCCCACCTATTTTGGCTTGGGATGAATCCGTAAAGGTATTTTTCAATTTTTTCAATTTTTTTGCTATTTTTTTGTGGAATTTTCTCTTGCCTGTCGGGAAGGAACAAAACGTAGCGATAATTTTTATTTTCTCCATTCTCAGCGTTTTCCAACCTATTTTTCCTTGGAATGAAGCCGTAATGGTATTTTTCAATTTTTTGAATTTTTTTCTATATTTTTGGAAATTTCTCTTCCCCGTCGGGAAGGAACGAAACGGGGCGATAATTTTTCTTTTCTCTCTGTCTCTACCTTTTCCATCCTATTTGGGTTTGGAATGAAACCGTAATGGTATTTTTCAATTTTTTGAATATTGTTGCTGTTTTTATGCAATTTTCTCTTACCCTTCGGGAAGGAACGAAATAAAACGATAGTTTTTCTTTTCTCACTTTCTCAGCCTTTTTCAACATATTTTGGCTTGGAATGAAGCCGTAATGGTATTTTTCAATTTTTTGAATTTTTTTGCTATTTTTTTGGAATTTTCTCTACCCCGTCGGGAAGGAACGAAACGGAGTGATAGTTTTTATTTTCTCCATTCTCAGCGTTTTCCAACCTAGTTTTCCTTGGAATGAAGCCGTAATGGTATTTTTCAATATTTTGAATTTTTTTCTATTTTTTTGGAAATTTCTCTTCCCCGTCGGGAAGGAACGAAACGGGGCGATAATTTTTCTTTTCTCTCTGTCTCTGCCTTTTCCATCCTATTTGGGTTTGGAATGAAACCGTAATGGTATTTTTCAATTTTTTGAATATTGTTGCTCTTTTTATGCAATTTTCTCTTACCCTTCGGGAAGGAACGAAACAAAACGATAGTTTTTATTTTCTCACTTTCTCAGCCTTTTTCAACATATTTTGGCTTGGAATGAAGCCGTAATGGTATTTTTCAATTTTTTGAATTTTTTTGCTATTTTTTTGGAATTTTCTCTACCCCGTCGGGAAGGAACGAAACGGAGTGATAGTTTTTATTTTCTCTCTTTCTAAGCATTTTCCCACTTATTTTGGCTTGGGATGAATCCGTAATGGTTTTTTTCAATTTTTTCAATTTTTTTGCTATTTTTTTTGGAATTTTCTCTTGCCTGTCGGGAAGGAACAAAACGTAGCGATAATTTTTATTTTCTCCATTCTCAGCGTTTTCCAACCTATTTTTCCTTGGAATGAAGCCGTAATGGTATTTTTCAATTTTTTGAATTTTTTTCTATTTTTTTGGAAATTTCTCTTCCCCGTCGGGAAGGAACGAAACGGGGCGATAATTTTTCTTTTCTCTCTGTCTCTGCCTTTTCCATCCTATTTGGGTTTGGAATGAAACCGTAATGGTATTTTTCAATTTTTTGAATATTGTTGCTGTTTTTATGCAATTTTCTCTTACCCTTCGGGAAGGAACGAAACAAAACGATAGTTTTTATTTTCTCACTTTCTCAGCCTTTTTCAACATATTTTGGCTTGGAATGAAGCCGTAATGGTATTTTTCAATTTTTTGAATTTTTTTGCTATTTTTTTGGAATTTTCTCTACCCCGTTGGGAAGGAACGAAACGAAGTGATAGTTTTTATTTTCTCTCTTTCTAAGCATTTTCCCACCTATTTTGGCTTGGGATGAATCCGTAATGGTTTTTTTCAATTTTTTCAATTTTTTTGCTATTTTTTTTGGAATTTTCTCTTGCCTGTCGGGAAGGAACAAAACGTAGCGATAATTTTTATTTTCTCCATTCTCAGCGTTTTCCAACCTATTTTTCCTTGGAATGAAGCCGTAATGGTATTTTTCAATTTTTTGAATTTTTTTCTATTTTTTTGGAATTTTCTCTTCCCCGTCGGGAAGGAACGAAACGAGGCGATAATTTTTCTTTTCTCTCTGTCTCTGCCTTTTCCATCCTATTTGGGTTTGGAATGAAACCTTAATGGTATTTTTCAATTTTTTGAATATTGTTGCTGTTTTTATGCAATTTTCTCTTACCATTCGGGAAGGAACGAAACAAAACGAAGGTTTTTATTTTCTCACTTTCTCAGCCTTTTTCAACATATTTTGGCTTGGAATGAAGCCGTAATGGTATTTTTCAATTTTTTGAATTTTTTTGCTATTTTTTTGGAATTTTCTCTACCCCGTCGGGAAGGAACGAAACGGAGTGATAGTTTTTATTTTCTCTCTTTCTAAGCATTTTCCCACCTATTTTGGCTTGGGATTAATCCGTAAAGGTATTTTTCAAATTTTTCAATTTTTTTGCTATTTTTTTGTGGAATTTTCTCTTGCCTGTCGGGAAGGAACAAAACGTAGCGATAATTTTTATTTTCTCAATTCTCAGCGTTTTCCAACCTATTTTTCCTTGGAATGAAGCCGTAATGGTATTTTTCAATTTTTTGAATTTTTTTCTATATTTTTGGAAATTTCTCTTCCCCGTCGGGAAGGAACGAAACGGGGCGATAATTTTTCTTTTCTCTCTGTCTCTACCTTTTCCATCCTATTTGGGTTTGGAATGAAACCGTAATGGTATTTTTCAATTTTTTGAATATTGTTGCTGTTTTTATGCAATTTTCTCTTACCCTTCGGGAAGGAACGAAAGAAAACGATAGTTTTTCTTTTCTCACTTTCTCAGCCTTTTTCAACATATTTTGGCTTGGAATGAAGCCGTAATGGTATTTTTCAATTTTTTGAATTTTTTTGCTATTTTTTTGGAATTTTCTCTACCCCGTCGGGAAGGAACGAAACGGAGTGATAGTTTTTATTTTCTCTCTTTCTAAGCATTTTCCCACATATTTTGGCTTGGGATGAGTCCGTAATGGTATTTTTCCATTTTTTCAATTTTTTTGCTATTTTTTTTTGAATTTTCTCTTGCCTGTCGGGAAGGAACAAAACGTAACGATAATTTTTATTTTCTCCATTCTCAGCGTTTTCCAACCTATTTTTCCTTGGACTGAAGCCGTAATGGTAATTTTCAATTTTTTGAATTTTTTTCTATTTTTTTGGAATTTTCTCTTGCCCGTCGGGTAGGAACGAAACAGAGCGATAATTTTTTTTTTTCTATCTTTCTCAGCCTTTTCCAACATACTTTGGCTTGGAATGAAGTCGTAATGGTATTTTTCAATTTGTTGAATTTTTTTGCTATTCTTTTGCAATTTTCTCTTACCCATCGGGAAGGAACGAAACAAAATGACAGTTTTTATTTTCTCACTTTCTCAGCCTTTTCCAACATATTTTGGCTTGGAATGAAGCCGTAATGGTATTTGTCAATTTTTTGAATTTTTTTGCTATTTTTTTGGAATTTTCTCTTCCACGTCGGGAATGAACGAAACGGAGTGATAATTTTTATTTTCTCTCTTTCTCAGCCTTTTCCATCCTATTTGGGCTTGAAATGAAGCCGTAAGGGTATTTTTCAATTTTTTGAATATTTTTGCTATTTTTATGGAATTTTCTTTTACGCTTCGGGAAGGAACGAAACGAAGTGATAATTTTTATTTTCTCATTTTCTCAGAATTTTCCAACCTATTTTGGCTTGGAATGAAGCCATAACGGTAATTTTAAATTTTGAATTTTTTTGCTATTTTTTTGGAATTTTCTCTTGCCCGTCGGGAAGGAACGAAACGGACTAACAGTTTTTATTTTCTCTCTTTCTAAGCATTTTCCCACCTATTTTGGCTTGGGATGAATCCGTAATGGTATTTTTGAATTTTTTTGCTATTTTTTTGGAATTTTCTCTTTCCCGTCGGGAAGGAACGAAACGTAGTGATAATTTTTATTTTCTCTCTTTCTCTGCCCTTTTCAACCTGGGATGAATCCGTAATGGTATTTTTCAATTTTTTGAATTTTTTTGCTATTTTTTTGGAATTTTCTCTACCCCGTCGGGAAGGAACGAAACGGAGTGATAGTTTTTATTTTCTCTCTTTCTAAGCATTTTCCCACCTATTTTGGCTTGGGATTAATCCGTAAAGGTATTTTTCAAATTTTTCAATTTTTTTGCTATTTTTTTGTGGAATTTTCTCTTGCCTGTCGGGAAGGAACAAAACGTAGCGATAATTTTTATTTTCTCAATTCTCAGCGTTTTCCAACCTATTTTTCCTTGGAATGAAGCCGTAATGGTATTTTTCAATTTTTTGAATTTTTTTCTATATTTTTGGAAATTTCTCTTCCCCGTCGGGAAGGAACGAAACGGGGCGATAATTTTTCTTTTCTCTCTGTCTCTACCTTTTCCATCCTATTTGGGTTTGGAATGAAACCGTAATGGTATTTTTCAATTTTTTGAATATTGTTGCTGTTTTTATGCAATTTTCTCTTACCCTTCGGGAAGGAACGAAAGAAAACGATAGTTTTTCTTTTCTCACTTTCTCAGCCTTTTTCAACATATTTTGGCTTGGAATGAAGCCGTAATGGTATTTTTCAATTTTTTGAATTTTTTTGCTATTTTTTTGGAATTTTCTCTACCCCGTCGGGAAGGAACGAAACGGAGTGATAGTTTTTATTTTCTCTCTTTCTAAGCATTTTCCCACATATTTTGGCTTGGGATGAGTCCGTAATGGTATTTTTCCATTTTTTCAATTTTTTTGCTATTTTTTTTTGAATTTTCTCTTGCCTGTCGGGAAGGAACAAAACGTAACGATAATTTTTATTTCTCCATTCTCAGCGTTTTCCAACCTATTTTTCCTTGGACTGAAGCCGTAATGGTAATTTTCAATTTTTTGAATTTTTTTCTATTTTTTTGGAATTTTCTCTTGCCCGTCGGGTAGGAACGAAACAGAGCGATAATTTTTTTTTTTCTATCTTTCTCAGCCTTTTCCAACATACTTTGGCTTGGAATGAAGTCGTAATGGTATTTTTCAATTTGTTGAATTTTTTTGCTATTCTTTTGCAATTTTCTCTTACCCATCGGGAAGGAACGAAACAAAATGACAGTTTTTATTTTCTCACTTTCTCAGCCTTTTCCAACATATTTTGGCTTGGAATGAAGCCGTAATGGTATTTGTCAATTTTTTGAATTTTTTTGCTATTTTTTTGGAATTTTCTCTTCCACGTCGGGAATGAACGAAACGGAGTGATAATTTTTATTTTCTCTCTTTCTCAGCCTTTTCCATCCTATTTGGGCTTGAAATGAAGCCGTAAGGGTATTTTTCAATTTTTTGAATATTTTTGCTATTTTTATGGAATTTTCTTTTACGCTTCGGGAAGGAACGAAACGAAGTGATAATTTTTATTTTCTCATTTTCTCAGAATTTTCCAACCTATTTTGGCTTGGAATGAAGCCATAACGGTAATTTTAAATTTTTGAATTTTTTGCTATTTTTTTGGAATTTTCTCTTGCCCGTCGGGAAGGAACGAAACGGACTACAGTTTTTATTTTCTCTCTTTCTAAGCATTTTCCCACCTATTTTGGCTTGGGATGAATCCGTAATGGTATTTTTGAATTTTTTTGCTATTTTTTTGGAATTTTCTCTTTCCGTCGGGAAGGAACGAAACGTAGCGATAATTTTTATTTTCTCTCTTTCTCTGCCCTTTTCAACCTGGGATGAATCCGTAATGGTATTTTTCAATTTTTTGAATTTTTTTGCTATTTTTTGGAATTTTCTCTACCCCGTCGGGAAGGAACGAAACGGAGTGATAGTTTTTATTTTCTCTCTTTCTAAGCATTTTCCCACCTATTTTGGCTTGG